>OMNV01007617.1:42222-85754 GCA_900303265.1 Brotula barbata
CTGTTTTGCTAATTTTACCTACAGCCACAAAATAAATGTAAATTTCACCCAGCATGCAGTACCTAAATACATCAATTATGATTGACAAACAAACAGAGACAAATGTCATAAAAAGCCTAAACCACACTTAAAATAGTTTGCAAATTCCCAGACCACATTTAAAGAACTGTTTCATTTTAAAGGTGCAAATTTTAAACTCACCTGCAGGCAGATTTCATTGTTCAGTCTATCTAAATATATATATATATATATACATTCTCTAGGTCACCACACAAAGGAAACATTGAATGATCTCAGTCCAAAATAATCTGCTGGATTTGTTGAATTAATTTTAACAACCATCCAAAGAGTTTTGTAGTTTGTACTTACTGATAGGGCTTCACAGCAGACATGCAATGGCCATCATGGAGTCAAATGTTATTGCGCCAATAGATGCAGTGACGAGTTTCACTCGTTCACTTGACAGAATCTGCAAAACTGAAAATCACTTAACAATAGACTGCAAAACAATCTTTTCAAATTTTATTATTATACAAAACCATTTCTGAGGTTTACATAGTAAAGCATCAGTTCACACTCATGCATCACCTAAATGCTTTATATTTTACAGAAAGTACTAAAACCTTGATGCTCAAATCCTTAAACACCAACTTAAAAGCTAAAACTCAGAAGAGAACATTTTACTTTATTTAAAAAAAGGACAATGATATTCAACCACAGTGAAGTCAAAAGAATAAAAAACACAACTAGGATATCCTGAAACCATATCCCCACTTTAATAATGGTTTCCAATTCGAGGAGGCGAGTGCCACACTGCCGAGCTGGTGCGTTTGAAGTAGCGAGGTTTGGTTTTGTAAAAGATGTTCTCAAGCTTTGGTGGTTCGATGACTCCAAAGAACGCATCTAAATCGGGAGGGTTGAAGTATTGTTTCATGATAATCTGTTGCAAATTGTGACCTTGAAGGGAGAAAAGAAAAACACAAAGCATGAAACATTAAAATGGATTCGCTAAAGATAAAGGTGGTTCGGGGGATCGCCGTAATAAATGCTTCAAACTCGTGCGTACCTTCAGCCCATGATGGGATTGGTTTCCTTGGTGCCGACTCGTCGTCAGTAGAGTCGTCACTGTTTTGGTCCATCCCATAATCTTCAGGATTTTTGCTCAAAGCTACAGGTTTGTTGGCGCCCTTTGGAGTTATGCTGTATGACTGCGGAGACTGTTGCTGGAAAAAAAACAAAAACAAACAATAATGACAAAATCCGGGTTACAAGAGGTGATGAAGCATAAATGAAAATATTGACTTACCTCGATATCCACTGTAACGTTAAGTCCACCTCCTTTGCCTACGGGTGTGCTGATCACAGAACGCTGAAAGGAAAAAGAATCCCTGTTTAACAAACCATCGGTTTTGCTGTGCATTTTTCTATTCATGCTCAAAACTTTAAAAAGACAAAAAGTCAAATGCTCCTATCACACAACCCTGTTATTACCTCAATATCCACAGTCACATTTAGGGCAGCAGCCTTGCTTGTAGATGCCTTTGTTTCATAGAGGAGGAAATAGATTAGCACATTCTCTTAAGTATCTGGTCTCATGGGACTTCAGAGATATGTTTCAAATTGCTCAGCCATTAATTGTAAATTTTACTCACATGATTGGCAGCAGCTTCTTTTTGTTTAGCAGCTTCTTTTTGCTTAGCAGCTTCTCTCTGTTTAGCAGCTTCTCTCTGTTTGGCAGCTTCTCTTTCCTGAGCAGCTTTCTGCTCTGCAGCCAACCTCTGCTCCTCCTCCTGGTGGATCAAACATGAACACAGTCAGCAGGTTTACCAAGCATTTGAGATTAAAGATAAAGAACACTATAAAGCCACATACGCTCATAGAATCAATAAGAGCCAACCACTCTCAGTATGCCTGCAATGTGTACATTAACACAGCATGAGGTGAGTCTACCCACACATGAACGTGCACTAGTTGTCTTAATCTGATGCAATACTGATATTATAGTACAAAAAAAATCTGAAAAAACAAAACAAAAATGGTAGCATGATCAAATGGCCTACAGAATGGCCACTCTAAGGATCGAAAACCTCTATAAGGCATCACTGTAATTGACAGATGGCCTCTGATGGAAATTTGTACCTTGGTATCTTACACCTATTTTCACATAATCAACAAGGACCCAGTAATGAAGTCAGGAGAGTTAGGAGATACACATCGGTTATTGTATTGACATGTTGGGGAAGGTTTATCGGCCTGTTTTTTTCCAGCTCCTTACCCGTTTCTTCCTTTCCTGCAGCTCTCTTCTTTTCTCCTCCAATTCCCTCCGCTCCTTCTCTCTTGCTGCCTTCTCCAGTTCTCGTTGCAGAGCGAGAGCCTTTTCTCTTTCCACTCGCTCTCTGGATAACAGAGTGAGTCATGAATCCAAACAGATTTGAACTTTTGACAGTACAAATTTTCTTCACAACTGCAACTTGGAGATGAACAAAGCGATGCACAGCTCAAAACACAGTTATAGTTTTCAGACCTTTCAGCTGCAGCCAGTCGTTCTCTCTCCAGCTCTTTCTCCCTCTCACGCTCCTGCTCCCTCTTCAGCTCCATAGCTCTGCGGGCTTCAGCCTGTTTTTGAGCTCGCTCCTCCTCCTCTGCCCTCTTCTTGGCCAGGATCTCCTGCTGCCTCTTCTCTTCCTCCTTTGGTTGAAAAAAGAAAGACAAAAACAGATCAGATGTGTAATCACAAGTTGTTCCATGGTTGTCCACCTTTGGCTACCAGTATGAGTAAAAAGTTGGTCATTTTGAGTAAGGACTCAGAGCAGTGCTGTTTAAATGTATACAAGTTAAAACACACTAAGAACCCAAAAGACCAAGGACGACTACAACTCCAACAAAACAGAATCAGTCTCACTGCTTGCTGAAGTTTCTTCTTGCGAGCCTCTTCTTCCAATTTGCGCCTTTGCTCAAGCTCCTCTTGGCGTTTCATGGCCATCTTCTTCTTGGACTTCTCCTCTGCAAGACGCTGAGAAACAGGTGCGATGACAAAAGGCGATTAGACATCAGAGTCCAAAACTCATTTATTGTCCGACAGCTTCAGAGTCTTTAAATTAATTGCACACCTTATCATTTTTCCCTTCAATCTGAGCCATTTTTTGCTCAATCTTCTTTTTCTTCTCTTCTTCCTTCTGTTCTTCCTTTACTTTGGCCTCAATCACTCTTCTTAGCCTCTCATCCCTCTTCCTACAACAACAAATGAATGAATGAATAAGCACCAAATCTTGGATACACATGTTGTGTTCAGACTTCATATTTAGAATCAGTGTTAACCTTTTAAGCTCCTCCTGTTTCTTTCTTTTCTCCTCTTCCATTTTCTTCATCCTTTCTTCCTCTTGTTCCTGCTTCTTTTTCAGGGCTTCCAGTTTTTGACGTTCTTTTTGCTGAGAGGGAAAATTAGTTCGCAGTGGATTTAGGGCTTTGATGTTGGTAAAACACAGAAATTGCTACAGTACTGTAATAAGTGAAATGAATTCAACGTGACAAGTGGAGCGTATTCATGCCAAAATTAGTCTTTTTTATATGTTGATCAGTCGAGTTGTGTTCACGCTACAATGCAGACACTAGTGCCACGTCCATGAATTCATTGGATGATTTGCAAAAAGCACAGAAACAAACAGTCAATCACACAGAACAATGCCACTATACAGTGTTCATGAGCCTACAACAGAGAAATTGTTATTAAACTAATCGTGAAGGTTAAAATCTATGATTTAGATCCCGAAAAGGGAAAGTGATACTCACTTTAGAGTTAAAATATAAGACACAATGTGAAACCAGATTCAAAATTGGAAGAAAAGATTCAACTCAACCAGAAGATCATTGAATTGAGGCTTAAATTGTACAAATTAATTTGGTTTCAGTTTGTACTACGGATCAAAACACTTATGTTAGCCAAATCTGATCTAATTGCTCTGACCCATTATAGCATCAAACACCAGCGATCCATAACATTTGATGCCATGTACTAATGAGTACACTTGGGTGTTGGTCTACATGTTTCTACTCCCTCACACATGGATGCTGTAACATATTGGGGATTATATTATCTGGATGAATATATTCACCGTACCCCATCTGTAGTTTACTGCTGAACAGGGGCCAAATAAAATTACCAAAGCTTTAAGCATCTGAGATCTTTGCATCAAAGTATTGCTTTTTTTGTGACTGCTGGAACAACAACAATCCATTTAACCGCCTATGTGGACAGATGCTGGAGTTTTTACTCTTGGATGTGCATAAAGGAATAAAGGGGCGCATAAAGGTGAGCTGTGAATGACAGACAGACTTCATGAAGTTGCCCAGCAAACTATTAGACACCACCAAATGCCCGTGCAGTGACATCACACTTACCACTACACCAGAGCTCGGCTGGGAAGGGGAGAAAAAAATGATCCGGATAAGATTACTTTTGCACCAAGGAAAGTGATCCAGGGCAAATTTTCACAAATCAAATGCATGTCTCCTCTGGAGAATTGTTTTAATTTCATCCGTTTAAGCTCGAAAGTTCAAAGACGAGACCAAGATACGTCCATTTAAGATGTCAGTGTGCATTTTCTTCCAAGCACCAACCCTTACCTTGACGTCCAGCTTCACAGGAGTAGTGTATTTTATGAAAGACTTCATAACAGCGGTGCGGCCCAGAGAATTCGGAGTCATCATTAACATCTGATTCTTCTGGACAGTGTGCAGGAAAGATCTCATATTGGGCCTGATTGCCTGATTATTAGAATAAAAAAATACAAATCAACAATATAACAGATGTGAACAATTGACTTCTTGAACCTCACATTTGAAATTTTGTGAACCTCCCAACAAGACGTTTCCCAACTTACACTTTGACTTTTCTTGGGCGGTGAGACCCTCTTTGTGGGGCTTTCCTCTACAGTGTCCGGCGCTTTACGTTTGGTACTTTGGCGTGACCTAAAGCCACAGGAGAAAAGATGCCACTCAATTAGTTCAATCTGTAATTGCGTCTCGCTGACCTGCTTGACACACACGTGTGCACACACTCACCTAAGCCGAGGAGTTTGTTTCATTGCACCTGAAACTGTAAAAGCATGCGAGTACACAGCAATTAGATAACAAATATTGTAACGATTTAACAAGAAAAATGTATTAAAACAGAATGACTTACCGGTTCTCTTGTCTGGAGTGCTGGCTTTAAGTTCACTGTTAAACAAGTGAGGCGGTGCCAGTGTCTGAGAATTTGCTGCCACGGAACGAGTAACGCGTCCAATAGAGTGTGTGTTCTTGTTAACCTGGCAACACAACAACAGCTGTTTGAAAATTCAAGCCGTAAATATTTATTTTAAAGCTGGCCAAAGAAACATCAGGCTCATACCTCTGGACTTGCCTCTTTTTCTTCAGAATCAACATCAACATCAACCTCTGCTGTCAGCAGACTACAGTAACAAAAAAGAGAAATATACACAACAGATGTAGAACCAGAACATCCAAACAAATATGCCTATGACTCAGATCTGCATATTGTTATTTCCTGCCCCAGATATCACCCAGCTATGTATCACTAAATCCTAAAACTCAGACAGATGTTTACAAAGAAAACTATTTGCCCATACATCCATGAATGAGAACATAATTCATTACTTACGGTTCTCCATCCTCTTCTTCCATACAAGCATCTTCTGCTACAAAGGAAAAACAATTTGTCAAAATCCACTATGATTTACAGCGTTGCAAACTTTTTGCACACATAAAAATGGAGGCACAAATTGATGACGTTTTTCTCACCGCTCATGTTGCTGCTACACGTGGAGTTGCCCATACGCACCGCCCTGTTCTTAAGCATGGAACGTCTCGATGCTCTCCGAACAGACTCCTGTGTCATACTGTGCCGCAGTCCAGCCAGGGAGTGGCGCAGTTTGAGGGAGCAACGCGCAGAGCTCCTCCGTGAGTTCCGAGCTGTACCAGCTATTGTAATCTTAGTAGCTGTTCGGCCGGGGGAGGCCTCTGGCTTCAGAGCCAGCTCAGCAGACCTGCGCTCTTCTGAAGCGATCTTCACAACAACCTCTGGTAAAGGTGGAGACGGAGCGGTCATGGGTGCCTTGTCTGGCTCTTGGCTGACTTCTATACTGTCAACATCATCATGTTTGTCAGCCTCGACCTCCTCCATTTCCACAGGCATATTATTCTGCTCCAAGCTGTGTGTTGGTGTGCAGTCGCCATCAGGTGCCTGGCTCGCCTCTTCTGCCTTGGTTTGTTTGTTTTTACGGGTGCTCTGTTTAGGCTGGGTGATAATGTCCCCAGAAGATGACGCCCCAGGAACAACTTCTTCTTTAATGAGGTTCAATGATTTCACAGAGGAGCGACGAAGGTTGCTGCGCCTTCCCTTTGAGAACCTAGACAGTGTATACATGGTGTTTATATGGTTTGAATAAATGAGAAATTGGAACCTGTACATGGATATTAGCAAAAGCAACTAACCGTCGCCTGGTTTGACTTTCTTCTTGTCGCCCGGATGAGACACGCTTTCTGCGACTATTCTTTTTCTGGGACGGCGTTTTGGGCATCAATTCAGGCTCGGCACTAAAATCCCTACAATAAAAAGGTGAAAAAAGTGTTACATTACCAACAACCTTACAGTTACTCACATTTCTAGAGATTGTCAAAAGGTGCTGAATTCAGTTTTAAGAGGTTACTTCTGACATACCTTGAGAACATGCGGTTGGCCTCCTGCTGAATCTCTTCCAGCCAAACCATGTGGACATTATCGACTTCATCGATGAATTCTTGTGTTTTGGCATCGAACATGTGCATGAGTGACTGCACCGAAGTAAACACAGAATTCATGGTGACAACCTATAGAAAAGATGGAAACGTTATCACTAAATCAGGACAGGTGGTGATTACCCTAAAGCTAAGACAAAACAGAGTACAGTAATATAAAAATAACATTCAGGGCGAACTAGGACCTGAAGTTAGTCTGTTTTTTGTCTTTATGTGTTGGGCAAACAGCCAACTTCTTGCATAACATAAGCTATGGCTGCAGCTGGATAACAAAACCATCTTCACACCTGAAGTTATAATTATGATCTAAATCAAATCAGTCTGGTCTAAATGGTTTGACATGTTTTTCATTTTGTACATCCTATTTACTTGTGGACTAACAATGTATAAATCAACAGCCGTAAATCTGACACCAAATGTCAACCAACAAAGCAGGAGAAAGCAGCACAACATGACACAAAAAACATGCCACCGTTATATAAATCTAGAAAAAGCAAAAATGTAATTGGAAATGTTAGACAAGATGGAAAAATGACAGTGATGACACAAACCGACAATCAACATTAAAAACACCACCGCAATTAACGTTACTACAGGTTTCATGACTTTTAAAGAATGCAATTATAAATAGGTCATTAATATAAAAAGGTTCATTAAATGCAAACAAAACCATTTAAATAAACCTGAACATAGCACTCCATGAAATGCTCTGAACAGAAGTTATTTCAATAATAAAGTGCAGCTAACTATCATAACAGTACCTATACATGAAAAAACACTTAAGACTGCATAAATGGAAATGGCATTCATATTAGTTCATCTCGGTTGGCGATAGCAGCTTATCTGACATTTTAAGAAAGCTAATGATGCTAAACAATGCTAGCAACAACGCTAGCAATGTTTTTGTCCTGGAAAAAAAAAAGTTAGCGATACCTTTTGTACCCGACTTTCAGAAGACAGAGAGAATCCTGTGTTCGCTTTTCCGCTGATGTTAAAAGCTAAATATACAGCATACTGGTATGATTTAAGATATGTTAGGATAAACAACTTTAAACGTCCCACAGGACTTCAAATGTTACCTGTGCAGGCTAAACTTCCCGTGGAAACACCCGCTGAAACCGTTTGTCTCGTTCAAAACGCTACTAGCCAATCACGAGGCCGTGTGTAGTGACGTTTGAGTGGCGCTCGACGTGTTACGACTTACCGGGAGGGCGGAGCTTACTAGTCTGAATAATGGCCTGGCGAGCGGAAACCGTCCTTGTGTCAACACAAACTCGTGCGAGTGCACTAGTTGCTTGGGGAGGAGTCACATTGCTCGTCAGGTTTAAATTAACCAATCAGCGTGTGGCAAGATTTCCCTTGTACCGCCCAGGAGACGCATGGTAGCTACTATTTCTTCTTTGAACAACAATGCAAAAAGCAACCGTTCATATTTAAGCTACGGTAAACAGTTTGTTTGAATTTCCCTGAAAAATTCTCTTTATTTTAAATGTGTTAGGTTGTCTTTGGCGTTTCACCAGAAAATTTGTGTTTTCTACAGAGTTTGACAGGTTAAGCACAGTCAAGATGTAAAGATGTAAATAAAGAAAGAGCAAAACTACTTTTTAAATCTTTATTTGAACACATTTCTTTTAAAATTCATTCAAGTAAAAAAAAACACACATTTTAAAATATCACACAGAACTGTTTATTATTCAAAACATCTCAATATTAAAATTAAAAAAAAATATAAAAACAAGTAGACAAAGACAGACATTTTTTCATTTGGATAGATGTGTGCACAATGAGGCAAATGAGATTCAGGTTTGTAGACCAGTTGAATGTATTTGTCCTGAGGTGTAACTTCTGTAGGTTAAAACACAGATTCAATGAGTTGAGCACGCAATATTTGTACACACAATATTTAGGCTGTCACTATCAATTACTTTGAAAATTGAACAATATACAGAGTTTTGAATTCCAGTATTTTACTTTCATATTAAGACAGACCATTAAATGGTGCATTGTCACAAGTGGACTGTGAAAATAAAGTTATCAAACATGATAAGAGTTGTATCTTAAATTACAACAGCCTAAATGTAACCTGGTTTGGTCAGAAAAGTGCACAGGAAAGTGTTGAATCTTGTTTACAAATCCACCCAGGCACCCGGGGAAATGTTATTGGCTGCCCTGAAAATGCACAGGAATAGACAAATACATAAAACGCATTAATATTGAGAGGAGAGTTAGTCAGCTTTGCAGTG
Organism: Brotula barbata; assembly: GCA_900303265.1. Taxonomy (NCBI): domain Eukaryota; kingdom Metazoa; phylum Chordata; class Actinopteri; order Ophidiiformes; family Ophidiidae; genus Brotula; species Brotula barbata. The sequence goes on from OMNV01007617.1 coordinate 51,261, forward strand.
ATTCTCCATCCATCTCTAATGGAATAAATCATTTACTGACCTCTACTGACCAAATAGAGTAAGTGTTCTCCTCCATCTTAAACTTGATTTACTGATGTACTTTCAACTTTTATTTTCCTATTACTGATTTAATATCTTCATTTTCTTAATATTAACATTATGGCATAAAGAAAATTATCCCAATAAAACCAAAAAGTAGAACTGAGCATTTACCTGCTATGAGTGGGATTTTAGTCCCTGATTCCCTGAGGACAACCTGTAAATTAATGGTGTTGGTGTTGCCAGCATGATATACTTGCTCCCTCAGTATGACACAAACTTCTTCTCCATGTATGTGCCAGTCCATCTTCCTGCCAAGGTAGCTCACTCCACGGATGCAGAGATCAGTGATAGAATTGGGAAGAATAGGGGAGAAGACCAGGCATCCCTTGTGAACTCTGGACATGAAGGTAAAAACACAACATGCAAATCATAACTGCTGTGTGCTTGTTTTTCTCTATGCACAGTCGAAATTCAATAACTGACCTGAATCCAGTATAACCAAACAGCCCAGCCTGTAAAAATCCTCCCATACCCGTGAGAAAGTTGACTGCACCCAAGCCATCCGATGATTCACTCCATACCTATCAGCAGAGGTAATTACACATTCGCGTGAGATATAGAGGTGTGTTGTTTGCTCTGTGGAGGTGGGTGAGTCAAAGTGGCACCTGAAATGGCCCCTGGATGTTGCTGAAACACTTCTCAAGTAATTGTTGAGCTCTCTCGGCCTCCCGCAACTCCAGCCAGCCAATTGCAAACATACTCTTAACAGAAGAGTGTTACAAATGAATCACTGCAGCACACACTGATGAGCAAGGACACAGAAGCAACAACAGAGCACAAATACTGTCCAAAACAAAGAACTGTGAGTATTATATCACTTTTTGAAGCAGTTAGAAGGCTGGATCTTTGGATTTTCTCTACTTTCTTTTTATCCCTTTGCGGTTCTTTGTTACATGATGACACAAAATGACACAAAATTTAATTCTCTAAAACGTTCAACATCCACTGAAATTGAATATAATAATAATATTGAAAACTTAAAAGTCTTACCCATGTCATAGCCGGACCATGCGGGTTTGTTATTGGCTCATACACTTCAAGGTCATTTTTTCTGACCTCGGGAGACATTGACAATCCAAGAGGATAACCCAACATGACTGTGTCTGCCTGCTTCACAGGATATCCTGCAACAAGTCAAAGAGACTGACCTTGTCTATCATGTTACAGAGTAGATTTTGTCACAACGGGAAAGAAAATTACCTCTAATGTAGCCATCATACTCAGGATGGTAATGGGATTCTTCATCAAAAGGTATTTTGAGGTTGTTGGCAACTTCTTCCCACTCTTTCGGTGCAGGATGTTGGAGGAGATCAGCCAATTCCACAGCAAACAGGAGACTGACAAATGAGAAACATTTTGTATCATCGGTAGAAGGATGGAGGATAAAGTTCCAATACCAGCACCAGTACCTGGCTTTGGCCACTGTGTTTGTGTAAACAGAGTTGTTGACATTGTAGTAATACTCATCAGGTGGCATGACACCTAAATGGCACAAAAAAGAAATAATTCATGATGAATAATTCATTTGGATAGTCATAAAACCATCAGACGGACAATGATCTAATTAACAATGAACAGTGAGTTTTATTTTCTTCTTGACCTAAGATGTGGTACTTCTGGTCCTGAGGGTTCCAGGTTACCCTGGAAATCCAGTAATCAGCCACACCCCAAATCAGCTCACTGCCCTGTCCATCTGTGAACACGGACAGGTCCTGGAACAGTCAAAGAGCTCAGCTGCGACACATCATTGAACGCATGTAGTACGACATTACACCAGCAGGTGGCAATAAACGTGCACCTCGGTCAGGTGGAAATAATGCTGGAAGGCCATGGTGATGTCCCCATTGATGTGAACCTCTTGCTGTCCATAAATGTCCTGCGGACACACCTCTCTCCCTGAGACAGCACTTTCCCACGGGAACTTTAATCCCTGCACAGACAGCAGTGTGGCTTTCTTAGACTCAAAAACAGGTTCATTGTTTGTACATAAATGCAAGATTACAACAGTAAGTCATAAAACTTCTCGTTCCCAGCTTTACTAAAACTGCAATGATACCTTGTAGCCCTGCTTTTGGGCATTGAATTTAGCCCCATCAATAGTCCGCACCCTGTATTCCAGCACAGCTCGAGCTAGCTTGGGGTAGAAAAGTAAAATGCCAGGATACACCCAGATGTCCTGTCACAGGAAGGGCAGGCCCATCATCAGACACATCCATGTAATAAACAATTAGAGCGAAATTAACAAGAGATGTCACGAGACTCACCTGGTCCCAGAAAACATGGCCCCAATAGTCCTGACCACTCCCACCGTTAGACAACCCACCTGGACTGACGCCACCAAAAGCCCTGGAAGTATCGTGCAAGAAAGGGAAGGCACTGAGCAGGTAGAACATGCAGCCAATCAGTGCCTTGTTCATAGGCTCTGACCCTTCAACCTCTACCTTGCTCTCCAGCCAAAGTTCTTTCCAGGCATTCACGTGAGAGGGACGCAGGTTCCCAATAGCCATCAGATTCAAGCCTTCATCAAACTGGGCTTCAGCGGACTCTAAGCTGTCGGCCACCACCAGGAGGAAGCCCCAGCGCGCCTGGCTCTGTCCTGGGAGCAGAGTCACGCCGGGGGTCACGGAGGTCCAGATAAGGTGGACAGTGGAACGGGGCCCTCCCGGGAACTCAGCAACCTTCGTCTGTCCCTGGATGTGCCTGAAGAGCATCATAAACCGAACGCTATCCTGGGGTTTCAGCAGTGACTGTCATATGGAGGCCACACAGTAAAAGTCTGCATTGTGTGTGAGTGTTTATCTGTTTGTTAATCTTACCGTCCTCCTTTGTAATCAGGAGCAAACTCAAAAGCAATGTCTTTGCTCTCAGGTATGAATGAATTGGTCAGATTCACAGTGATGGGCATCTCCGACATCATTTGACGTACCAACAAAATCTCCATCACCATCAGGTTGGAACAGTATCGGTGTGCGTACAAAGACTGTGTGACTGTTGCACTTGCTGTACTCAGAGTATGGGTGAAAATACCTGCACAAGAAGGGGACACAGAGATTGATGTTTAGTCGTAAAAAAAAATATGTGTGTGTGTCAATGTGCAGAGACAGCTGTACCTTTTCTTGTGTCCAAACTGTAGCTATGCCGGGCAGGCACCTGGGTCTCCACAGTCACAGCAAGGGGACAGGGGATGTCTGCTCGATGACAGCGCCCACTCTCCCCGTTATACACTCCCCCCATGTGCATGATGTCATTGTACACTCTCCAGCCCAGAAGCCCGTTGGCCAGCGGAGGGAGGAAGCGAGGGTCCGAGGGCAGAGTGTCGGTGGAGAAGATGTACGGGTCTGATGCACAGGCCAGGGGAAGGTGGAAGGTGATCTGAACTGAGAGAGGTGTGGTTGTTAGGACGATTCGGGTAGATAAGAGCAGCATGCAGTAAATTATGGGGCACAGTTGGTAAATGTCAAGCAGAATGTGGAAAGAAATGGACCGCAAGGAACTTCCTGGGGCCTCCTGAAAGATGAGTGAAGGAAAATCATGGCTGATGGGTCGTCTGTAATCATAATAACAACAATAAAACAATACTAATAATAATAATAACAAAGTTTATTTATAAAGCACCTTCATACATTGAATATAGCTCACAGTGCTTTTATAATTCGTAGAAAAGTAGAGGTCTCTCCATGTTTGTAAAATGGATGTAATTAACCTCTAAGTGAAAACAAACTGAGCAAATAAATGAAAAGATGGCAGCTAAAAAAAAGATAAAGAGATATTTACAAAGAGGCCTTTACAGAACGGTCTGATTAGATACACTGATGCATTGATATACGTTCAAATAATTCTATAGAATATCACTGTGCTTCTGTGCTATTTCTTCAAACAGCAGTTTTCGCTTTTTTATGTCATGTGACACCTACGCCAACACGCACACAGAAGTGTTATGCACTGAGCCTTCAAGATGAATGAGTTCAAACTCCACATTTTCCCCTCAGTAAATGAACATTATTGTCAAATGGGAAGGTTTCGGTCTCACGTAGAAAGTCGAAAAAACTTTCCGCAAAAAAAAAAAAAACGGAAAAACAAAGTAACGGTAAAGCTCGGAGAGGCTCCCAAACAGCTTCATCCTCTCTGTTTACCTACCAAAAGCTGCTAATATGCTCCAATTCATGACTAAAATCAACACAAAGGACTCAAGAGTGTCGTGGATCCGACGCCAGACACCATGCAGTACAGAAAATCAGAACACAATGAAAAATCGGCGCGGATCTGTGAGGTGGACCGAAAACCTGGAATCAGCGTGGACCTGTCGGAAAACATGTCATGGATTTCATGTGGAGGATCTGCACTTGTAGAGTTCCAGGGTTTGCACAGTTATGCTATTCATTTCATTGATTAATTATTTAAGTTTTTGATTAATATACATCCATTGGAAATTGTGATATTATTTCCCCTGAAGTTTAAACTGATTTTACATTAACTGACATGTGTTTGAAATAACAGCAGCTCTTTTTTTAACCTCACGGGGGCGGTAGAGGCCAATTCTCATTTCAATAATTATGGCAATGACAAATGTTTATTTCCCCAACAAATCTAAAACATAAATACCTGACGTACATTTTATTCAAATGTATTTTTTGTTAGCTTCTTGTAGTTGTCTCATGTCAAATGTATGTTGTGAAGTGAAACCTATTCTACAGATTGTATATAAACCTTCATTTCTTCTTTTGCGTTTTCTCTAAGACAAGGAAAAACTCCCCTAATAAAATGTAAATTAACATGAAAGGGAAAAGAGAACCACACAGACCAGTATCCGGAGTCTGAAGGAAGTGCCCTCTACACTTCCTGACACATTCAGGACTCTCTCTGGCTCTCCAGGTACACTTTGCACCCCAGTCATGGTGTTGCAGGCAAAGTCACCGATGACTCAGAGGTTGGACAGAGAAAAGAGGTGAAGGATGTGAGTAAACAGGAGAAAACACACGTACACAACAGATTTCATGCCAAGTCAGAACCACCTTTATCCACTCCAAAGCTGAGATCATGGCAAATTCATCAACCCCAGGACTGTTTTCTTTTTCTTCTATTCAAACAGAACAGCTAGGACAGCCTCTTATAGGCCCCAAAGACCTCCACCCTATGTGTATATACTGTATATACCAGACCAGACCAAGACTAGTTGGTTGCAATAGTAAAATACTCCTAAGTAACAGAGAGAGTGTTGACATTTCTATTCTATCTTTCCTAAGATTGAAATCGCACTCCAAAAAAATTCATATCTGATCCTTTGCTCAACCCTGTTGTCAAAGTTCTCATTTTACACCATCTCAAGCAGTAGTGGGGCCCATAGGAGGGGTCTTCGTCACGTTTGTCTCTTTTATGAATTGTTTATTATAGAAGCATGCTGTCCTGATTCTACCTACTGATATGAAACGTGGTTAACCTGTATGCCAGAACTACAAGAACCATCCTGAAGGATCTGCCTGGACTGTAGCACTGCTGCGGTTGTACCACTTGGTGGCAGTAAGGAGCCGTTTGTGTTGCATCTGGCAGAATGCCGGAGGTCAGAACCACAAACCCTGGGAAAAGCAGTGCTTTGTCCATATAAGGCTGCAATCCATCCGCTCCCCTCTTCCTCCCCAGCTCCTTCCTCTCCGTCTTTCTCAGAGCTAAGGGATATTTACAGAGAGAGCGCCTCAGCCAGACTGCCCTACCTTATTAGGAGCTCAGCTTGTTGTCAGCACTTCTTTCCCTATAGGACAGTGGTCCATCTCGCTGCACTCAGATGAGACAAACAGATGGATGACTGAAGTTTCTACACTGTGCTGTAAATGGACTGGAGCACAGAAGACACCAGGACCCTCTCCTCTGTGCCCAGAAGTCCACTATGCTCCCGTGGCTGTAAATCCAACAGATGTCACCAATAACTTCTGTCATGTCTGTCAAGTCACTCGTGAAGCTGTGAACACCTGGATCAAGATCATAGTTCAAAAAAATAGTCCCCGTTAGGCTCGGTGGATGTGAACGTCAGTGTTGCAGCAGCTGTTTGGTTCCTTTTTTTTTTTTCCTCCTCCCCAGTGATGCAGAACATCTGGCTCACAGAAAACTGTGCAGCCGAGGCCGCTGAGCTGATACAGTGGGGAAGAGTGGTGCGGTGGAAACAATGTGCCAGGAGATCCCCGATCATAAAAGGAGATGCCTCCATCACTCCACGTGTCCGAATCCCTGGAAAAAATCGCAGCTGGGATGGGCACAAAGTCATGAAGTGTCACCATCGAGCAGGAATTTAAAGTGGTTCTTTGGCAATCAAAAACAAAACAAATATTTAAAGTGACCTAGTTAACAGGTAAAATCAGTGGAAGACTTTTTAAATGGAGGTTAAAATACATCATTTGTATATAATAACCAGCCAGTCACTACAAACACTTTTTTTATTACGGTGCAGACATCCATTTAATATATTAGAAAACCAACATGTGAAGAAAGACTATAGGGAATTTTATTCAAAAGGTTACTATTCAAGACTAATATTTATACACATACAATATACATGACCATGCTCCCCTGCAGAGGAATTGACAAAATCTATGAAAATATCTTTAAACAATGATAATACTTAAAACAATGCATAGCATAATAGGCTTTGATAGAACTGAAATTTCTATATTGTGCAATGACCATTGACCTTCAGCTGTGGTTGACAAAACCTCTCCCTCTTCTTGCTTCAAGACAATCTGTGGTGAGAAGGCGCTGCTGGAAACGAGGCTGCGTGTCTGAAGGACGCCAGGCCTCGCAGATCTGTTATTGCTTTGCAGAGAGTAAAGTGCTGCGGTCGACTGACCTGGTTCTGTGGTCATTTTAAGAGCATGGAGTGTGTCTGTGGTCACAAAAATACAAAGTATGTGGGGAAGTGCAAAGGTGGAGAGGTAGGTGGGTTCAAACGCTTGCATGTGGAATCAAACTACCCGACAGAGCTTCATGGACCTCCCTCATCAACGGGACACTGCTGAATGTGAAGTCTGAAATATGTTTTTCAGCCCGGCATCACTGCATCAACACAACACAACAACCGCAACGGTCAAAACACCGGAGCGGGACCACGACTGTGAGTGGGTTGTGGGGTAAACTCGTGAATATGTGACGTGAGTGTTCACAAATATTAAATACTAAAGTGGGAGTTTTAAGGACCGAGATTCCTCGTGCGTTTGTGGAATGTGCATTGAGGAAGTGCACGCATAGGAATGTGTGTGCATATGAAGCGTTCCCCTGATGCACAGTTGCAGATGTTTTTTGTGTTGCACCATCCACGGGCGTTTGGGCCTTTGTCAGATCTCACGTTGCTACTGTGGGAGCCTGTGACCTGGCCGGCCTTCCTGCCAGATACGGACTTTAAGGCACACCAAAAGCCGCTCCAACTGTACAGGACTACAGAGAGGCATCACGTAGGACATTCTGCTGATTCTCTCCCCTTTTCTCGCTCTCGCTCTCTCTCTGTCTCTCTCTCTCTCTCTCGCTCTTTGGCACTGGGAGGAATGTGTGGAAGGAGGAAGGGGGGATTCCCTGCTTTTCTTGTTTCGGTCACTCTCTCCGTTTATTTGGAGAGCTTGCTGATGACACGGATCAGTGCTCCATTTTCATCTTTAAGACGCTGGTTGTCGGCTCGCAAGTCAACCAGCACCTGGTGGCAAAAACGAAACTCAATTTAAACAAAAATAGATGCAAAACTGATTGGAACAGACTGCTTTGATTACTATTAAGTGGATTTTAACATAACGGATGTAAAGGCCTGTAATATAAAATAGGCACAGAAAGGTTAATAGACAGGAATCATCTGGTAAAATCATTAAAAGGCCACTTTAACAAAAAACAAAGCTGATTTATTATGCCTGAAATTGCATTCGTCTGTCAAAGACATTAAGTGTCTGTTAAAGTTGTTTTGAGGTGAACAGAAGCGAGACACTGAATTTGCGTAGTGACTAAAAAAAAACCCCCAAAGGTTCTCCTCCTCACACATGGTCACAGCTCGGCCAACGTTTTTGTTGTGAGCCCATAAATACTGTACTGCAAAGATGATCTTTTGCCGCCATGCTCACATAACTTTGGTCACGGAATGCTACAGGAATGACAACTGTGACGAAAGTAGAGAGTTCATGCGTGGTAGAAACTAAACTGAATGTGTACGTCTTTACGTCTCGTTTAGCACTCATAAATCAGACCGTTATGCATGTTCACATTGACATACGGGACACAGGCTAAGAGTAGTTTAGTGGAAAATATGTCACATGAAATAGTTCATGCATACTGGAATTCAAATTTATGGTCCCTCTCATTCAACATGCCTGTATAATTAAAGCAGACAGACAATTTACATCTCGGCCGTACTGTGTCATTTCACATCCAAAGTTATCAGAGACTGGAACAGATGCATCATGACTAAAATATCCATATGAGGTAGTCGTTGGAAAGCATAAACGGAAACGGCTATTAATGTGATATACAACCAAATGAACCTGTGAAGTAGAATATAAACACAAGTCCTCCAGTGAGGATATTGAAAAGAGCAGCTGCACCGAATCAGCCGCCCCAACGCTGCAGCGTAGATCAGAAACACTGCTGAGATGCACAAGCTACAGCAAGATAATCTGGCAGGAGCATGCAAAGTGTGTGTGTGTACGTGTGTGTGTGTAGGGCCAGGACGGGTTTGTCTCCTCACCTTCAGCTCCTCCTCCAGCTCCGCCATACGCCGCTCCAACATCCTCCGCTCCTGACGTTAGGGAAAGGCATAGGGGTGGGCGGCAGAGGGAAGAAAGAGAAAGATAGGGGAGAAAGTGATGAGGAGAGAGGGAGGGGGAGAGAGAGAGAGAGTGTCAGCAGAAAGCTGTGGTGGCTGAAGTTGAAGCTACAACAACAGGCAGGCAGGCATTACCTTTCTCTCCAGCTCCAGCAGGGCTGAGCAGTCACTGAAGCGCTCCTGTCTCTGCAGGACACAACAGACTGTATCACTGACATCATCATCATCATCATCATCATCATCATCATAACAGCAGGTTTTCATGATCACTTACAAAAATACAACATGAAGAAGTCAGAGGTCATTATGTTTTTTCCCATGTTGGTTTGAGTTTGTGAGTAGGATTACTTTAGAGGTCCTGGTCTGATTATAATGAAATTTAGGTTGGACATAATCCAGCAAAGAAACCATTTCGTTTTGGTAGGGGCCGGCCTGATGGTGGTGCTGTAATTTTATGGCCTCGAAGTCTTGAACCAGATGTTAATTCATTTACCTTTGTGTTGAAAAGCTTAATTGGCTTCACTTGCTGGTCTCACCTGTGTGGCTTTTTCCAGGTCCAACCTGGTCTGAGTGACGATCCGCTGAGTGTCCTGCAGCTGAGACTGCAGCTGGCTGTTCTCTCTGGACACCTCGTCTAACAACTGAAGCATAATTACACACACACGTAAATAACTGGAGTGACTATTCAAAGCGGCAATATCAGTTCTGTTTGCTGACCTTCTTGTAGTCCTTGGTCTCAGAACCTCCTTGGCTACAGTCGTTACAGGAAATGTCTGACCTGAATGGATGAGGAGTGCAAAGGTCAGAGATACGGTTATCATCATAATCCCTATGCTGACAAAACGAGAAACAAAAAGGTCAAAGGTTGGATTCATACCTGGAACTCAAGTGCTGGTCTGACTGTAAACGGAGTAAAGCAGCTGAGTTACTGCCAGTGATTCATGTTAACCCACTGAGACCACAATTAAATATGTACACACACACACACACACACACACACACACAGAGAGAGATCGAGACACAGACCTGTGAATCCAGACCACTGCACGAGAACTCTTCCTCTCCACTTGGGTCATTGTCATCGCTCTGTAAATGACAGAGGGAGCACAGCACGTTGTTGTGAAACTTGGCTGAAATTTTCTGAAGTCGGGTTTTAACATGTCTGCGTCTCTTTTCGTTTGTTTTTTTCGTTGCCACTGATTATAACTATTGTATTTGTCTTGGTTATCATTTCAATGTCAAAAATCCTTCAAAGAGAAGCATGTTGTTATCTATAATGACGGAGTATGAGGCACATTTTTCCTTTGAATGGACGAGTAAATTTACAAATTTATGAGAAGAAACTCAAATTTCTGAGGTTATAAACTTGGAAATTTGTGAGAAAAGTTCACAAATCTGACAGAATAAACACAGCAATGTTCTGAAGCTGTAGGGAATCGAGTGCAAATGGCATCGGATGAGGTGAAGCCTTTGAATGCTCGATCTGGTGTAACATCTCCAGTTCCTAGGCATTGCAAATGTCTGAGAAAAGAAAAACAGAAATTTGCTACTTTGCCCTCACATATTTCTGAATTTATAAATTACAAACTGTGAGTTTCTCCTTGAAAGGTCCCCCTGACCTCAGCTGCCCTAAGCTAACATATCGTCTGCATCCATTTTCCAGAAGAATACATCTTGGATGTTTTCAGCATACCTCTCCGGTCCTCTGTGCCTTCCGTTTGGCTCGAGCCTGTCTCCTTTCCCTGCGCTCCCTGGCCCATCGCTCGGTCTCACTCTCCCCTGTGTTGGCCTCAGTCTCTGGGATGGAGCCAGACAGCAGACATTTAAATTCAAATCAACCTCTAACTTGTTACACACCTGTGCAACGGATACACGTGGCGAGGTGTACCTCTTCTGTCGGAGGTCTGAGCTCGAGGGGTTCCAGCCGGCTGAGTGAGGCCCAGCAGGTCGGACTTCTGCAGACTGGCAATACGGGATCTCCAGCTCACTTCCTGTTGAGACAGTATTCCCCACAATGTGATATCACGTGAAATTATGTAAGAGCGGACAACACAGACCCATCAATGGGAAACATGGCTCTCACCCCCTCCTCTCCCTTCTTAGGCTTTGCCTCCTTCTCTTTTTCCTTCTCGTCTTCCTTTTCCCTCCCTTTGTTGTCCATCTTCATGGTCTTCATGGTCTTCTCTGCCTCTTGCAGCTCTGTTAGTGTGACCCCCTTGTTGTGAAACGGAGACACACAAACACACAGTACAGCTGAGAGCCTGAAAACAGAGGTTTCCCGTGTAGATTCCTCATCGGACGGCGTACATTGAAGCAGACGTTTGTACCTGAGTTGATCGGCGAGATTGCCGTGCGTGTCGGGAGCGAGCCTTTCTCTGCGCCTCTGCCTCCTCATCCCGCACTGGTGTCAGATAGGACCTGCTCATCACATCACACATTTAGCAACAGTGCAGTGCTATTAGGACACTGTTAAAATGATCAGCGCTTTCATTTCAATAACGCCGTCTCTGATGGAGTTTTTCGACGGCTGGTGAAGTCTGTGTTGGTTAAACTGAAGGCAGAAACTCTCCAGTAGACCAAACTCATAATCTATGGTGTAATATGGGGAAGCTCAAGACTTATCAATCAGTGTTTGGTTCAAGCATGAACTGTTTTGATGGATTGTGTATATGATGTAAAGACTGTTTCATATTGGATTAGCAAACAGAGGAATTCATCTCCTGGTCCTCACGCAGCCATACAAATCGCTTAGAATTTGGTCTTCTGATCAAATAGCAAAGCGCGCCTGTTCATCTTCTGCAATCAATGTTGTTTGTTATGTTGCAATGTTTGAGCTAATCAGTGCATCACAACGCCAACGCGGCCTTGCAGAGGCCAGAGACCAGCACGTCTGCTCTGAATCAGGGCCAGAATATTGGAGTGTCGATTGGCTCTGGGTGCAGTGAACGTTTGGTAGTTAGCATGATTCATCTGCCTTGACTCACTTGCGTCTTTGTTTGGTCTCAGATTCTCCCGTGGTGGCGCTCTGAGAGTTGGAGGTGATGTTGGCAAACGGCTCCTTCTTTTCTGTCTGTTCCTGAGGAAGTCTTACGGAGGAGAAAGACAGCGTGAGACAGGCGAGAAGAATTTGTCAGCATGCCAAAGAGGACAAAAAAAGGACAAAAGTGTAGTACCTCTGGGCAACAATGTTATTAAGGCGGCTGAGTCCGACAGATGTCGTTCCTGTGTTAGCTGAGGTCACGGTGGGGTCATCCAGTCTCTTTCCATAAGATGAGCTGGAAATGAGACAAGAGCCAATTGAAATTGCAAACACAGAGCCATCTTTTACAGCCACACACACAAATAACTGCTAGTTGCCGGTGCAATGCAATAAGCTGTGGCACTGCACATTCTCTCTCGCACACACACACACCCACACACACAGAACACAGGAGCACAAACAAGATGGGCAGTGAGCTGCATGACTGACCTGTGAGGCAAAGCAGGATTGGAACTAGTGAGATCATTCCCTGACTGACTGTGAAGGCGCCGTGAGTAAGAGGAGCTACGGCTTAGCCAGCTGAGAGGGAGACAGACAGGGTGACAGGGGCACATATGCAGTGACGGAAAAACAGATTCTGGTTTCACTGCCGTGGAAGCATTTAAAAGCATAGGCCCACCTGTTGGAGTTGTCAGGGCTGTTGTCCGGAATACTAAAAAGTCTACGTGTTGGGATGGGTGGTACCCGAGCGAGCCTCGGCTCCTGTAAATGAAGAGCAGACACAGTTCATAATTCCTTCTCTAGATTATGGGAAAAGGAGCCTTTACTCGGCCGCATCCTGATTGATTTCTAAAATCCAAGCTGTGGTTTCACAGCCTTGTAAACCATTGAGTGCCTCTGGTGCCTTCTTACCTTGGTGTCGGCCTCAGAGCTGAGACGGGGGCTGGAGGCAGAGCGCGTCATGCCTAATCCAGACTCTGGTGGCCTGCTGGAGTCCTGGTTGGAATCAGAAAGCCCAACGGAACCAAGAGTCACCGAGCTGCCTGCCTTTCGCAAAGATGTTCTCCAAGAGCCTGGGGCCTCGCTGGGTGGCGGTTTGCTTGGTTCCTGCTCCACAGCCATTAGAAAAGAAAAGAATAAATCGCCGTTCTTTTCATTTGTCGTTGCTAAACGAGTCATGTGACCTTCCTACTACGAGTAACAGCATGACGTCTTACCTTCTTCACTTGGTTTGCTGCAGTACTGGTGGACATGGAGGTAGCAAGGAGAGTGGTGTTGCGTTTGTTGTTCAAGTTGTTTATAATCTCTCTGTTTTTAGCTTTCTCTGCAACCGTATCAAGAACAGCAGTGTCAGAGAAATTATTTGTTTCATTTACATTTTATTCGAACACCTGGATGGAAACATAGCCACTGGAAGCCTAAAGAACATTTTAAGGAAAAGCACCAAAAGTGTATCTCACCGGACTCGGCATCACTCTCAGATTCACTCTCCTCCTCCGAACTGGAGCTGCTGGACGCTTTAGTCTGGCTCTGAGACTGGTTCTGTCCTGTTTGGGCGTCCTCCTCTTCCTCCTCAGCCGGGCTGCTTTGCAGGGCAGGTGGGGGGTGTTTCTCGCGCTCATGGAGGCAGATCTTCTCCTTGCTGCTCATACGAGAGATAGAGGTCCTGCAGGGGCGGGGCCAAGGTGGAGCGGAACAACAGGTGGCATGCAGGAGCCGATCAGTGCGGGCATTCATTCCATGTGCAGCCAGTTAGAGCGAGCATGTGCCAACCAACAAATCAGTGGGTGGAAGAGTGATTCGCTTTCTGTGGCGTAATGTGTTCAGTTGATGACCGAAGGTTCGGTCACCGGTAAGCTACGTCGAATTTCAACCAACACGTGATCACGAAAACTCGACGCCAATCCGCTGCGATAAAATAGCAACACACCAACCACACACATGACAGTAAGTGTGCCCCAGCCAAACAGCATCAAAATCACTCTGTTGCCAATTTATTAGGGACACTTGTGCATAAGGAAGTTATCGAATTACATTTGATTGCACAGATCTCCTGACTCCGAAATTAGTTTTCGTTCGGGGATGGGCAAAAATACATGACAAAACATCCCCGGTGTAAATGCGTCTCAATAAATGATGTGTTTTAGTTCTTTAAAATATGGATTATGCAGGGTTCACACTTATTTTGACCGACGATGACTTAAAACTAAACGTCCGTTGTGGCGTTTCTACTCGCTGAGACCGTGTCTGAATAATGCTGATTAAACATAAAGCTGACATAGAATAAATGACACGCGTGTCATCATTTCATTTGTAAGATCTGACGCATTCTATTTGGAAATGAAGAGTGCTTTCTCATTTTCTATCAGAGGAGGACTGAGCAAAACAATGTCTTTTAAGTTTCCAGGACTTTGCTTTTCCATGACTTGTCCAGGTTGTCCATGACCTTATGAACCCTGACTGTATTTTCCAAGTTATTTTCCGGCTCCTTTCTTTTTGTCATGCACAGCATTGTAGGACAATGGTGTCCATTGACTCCATGCTCAATTTTAGGATGCATATTAGTATTTTGGTACATGAGATTTGGTTAAGTCTCAATCATGAACATTCACAGTTACAGTTAGTATGACTGGGACACAGAATGTCACTACCTGTTACAGAAACATGCAAAGAAACACTGATACTGCTGACATTATACCTGCATGCAAACTACCGGTACAATCTAATCTTAGAACAGCCTAGCTTGTGCCCAAACACACACACACGCAAACACACACACCCACACATTGGCACTGACCTGCGTGTGCGAACTGGTACCATGGAGATTGGCGGGCTGGTCTCAATAACAGGAGTCTGTTTCTCTTTCTCCGTCCGTAACTGAAGAGAAATATAAACACACACAAACACACACGGAGAACATTGAGCTCTGTAATGCCATCAATCATATCAAGTTTATCTGACTGAGAGAGAGAGAGAGAGAGAAAGAGTAACGTGGCTTGTTTGAAGACAAGGGCTTACGGCATTTTGTTTCTTCTGTAGCTCCTCCAGAGTGTCCACTAGGTTCTCATCAGCAACATCCAGAGGCGTTTGGCCCTAAAAGGACATTTCATAATCAGTCAAGGTGACCGCAGCTAGTGCAAAGGATTTAATCATAAAGTCACGTATGCGTGTGTTGCTTCTTTTCCTGCTCACCACGTTGTTAACAGCACCCATGTCGCACATGTTGTCAGCAAGCAGGGTGCACACTTCCTCCTGACCCCAGTGAGCAGCTGCGTGGAGGGGCGTCCACCCATCCACGTCTCGGCTGTCCACGTCTGTCCGACACTGCAACAGCACCCTGACCAACGGGAGACAGGTTGACGCAGGAGGAAGTGAAAGAAGATGAGTTACATCCAGGAGGAGAGCACAGAGCCATGAATTAGAGGATCCATATTTGGCCCTGTAATAGCACGAGCATAGTTCACTTTGGCCTGTAAGTGAGTTTGTGGGGTCCGTTGACAAAAAGACAACCGCAAGCTTTCGCGTGTTTCCAGGCCGTCGCTGTGGCGCTCTGAAGAAAGAGATGTTTTAGGTGGCCGCTGCATTATGCAAATGAACCACAGCTCTGACTGGTTGTCTCTGAATTACTGCTGTTCCCATAGGGACCGTATGGAAGTGACACTCACTGCAATGTGGTGTCCTATCAACCACTGGATGACAGGCATCCTTCTCCTTGTTGCTGTTTACGCCAAGCTGGCTGTAAATTTAATCTCAAAAACATAAACAGAGGTGGGCTAGTTATTAAAAAGATGCTTGGGGTGGACAAGACAGTATGTGTAATTTTGAGACTTTAGTGAATTGTGCTATTTTTAACATGTCACGTCAACCCAAAACTGGTCGAGGCTCCTGCTGTATGTAGAAGGTTTTTATTGTTTTGTATTTTCTGGGATTGTAGCAGAAAGGATTGACTGATTTATGAGCAGGAGAGAAAGGAAAACATGTTTTGTATAATATGGGCGCTTTAACGCAAGCAGCCTGCTTAACTTGGTGCAATACCAAAATAAGGCCGATGCTAACAAGCTGTCATCGCTCGTACGCTTATATAGACCGATGCTCACTTTAGGACTTCGATGTAACCCTTGGCAGCAGCCACGTGCAGAGCGGTGGCCTTGGTGTTCGGGTGCGGAGTGAGAGTGCCACCTCCTGCCAGGACCGCCGTGGCATCCTGCAGCATGATCCTTTCCTCCTCCTTACGGGCCTTGTCTACATCTATTCCTGTGACACACACATGAAAATATGGAGGAGTGAAATCTATTGTAACCTGCAGCGTCGTTTCGTCAGAATCTGTCCAGTCCGTGTAATCTGTGGTTTCGGTCGCGTGACCGACCTAAACAATGCATGCATTTGACAGGGAAAAATAAAAGTCAGAGAACTCGGCGCCCTCAACATCAGTGAAGGTCAGAGAAACATTTGGAACAGAGTGTGAGTCTGTCCTCGTTTCTACGCCTATTTTTGCCTGCTCTGAGCTAAACACATGCTTCAAATGTCAACGCCTGGAAAGATGGAGGGCAGCGATTTGGGGCTTTGAATTTGCAAGTATGATTTTAGAGATTTTCATTTCCAGGTTTGCCTCCAAGTAGGCTGAACTCAATATAATTCCCTAATTGACTCTGCTACTAAGACCTAATAGATGCCAAAGCTGCTAGGAACCATTCATAGAAACCACATGGTATCCTGTACAAACTAATGATCTGCCACAAATTGCCCAAATTTGAATTACTGGAAATATGCGATTTACTTTCTGACCAACACAGTGAAACTTTTGTTTTTGTAAATAAAGCTGGGAGAGGCATCATAGCAGGCATTGATGTCAGTGCAGAGAAATTCCTTACCTTGTTTTTTGATTTCTCCTTTCAGGAGTCTCTCCATGGCGTCCTCTGTGGCCACGTCAAGCGGAAGTTCTCCTTCGCTGTTCACCGCTCCGACGTGAGCACCGTGTTCGATCAGGTATCTGCCACAAAAAAACACGCTCATACGCTCGATCTGAGCCTCATGTTGCTATTGTCCATACAGCGTGCCGGCATGCTTCAAAGCCCGTCTACTGAGATCAGAACGTGGGCGATGGTCTCCACTCACTTAGCGATCTGGATGAAGCCGCAGGAGGCCGCGGCGTGCAGAGGAGTCCAGCCCTCGTTGTCCCCTCGGTTCACGTCACTCCCGCTCTCCACCAGAAACTGCACCATCTCCGCATTTTCATCAATGCAGGCCTACGCACACAACCACATGATTGGTGGCTGTACAAGTGTTTTCAGTTTGTTATTTGATGATTTCCATTAGCTAATGCCATAGCGATCGGATAACCTTACGCATGTCTGTCTTCCATTTGGTAAGACCAGGAACATTAACAAAGAGAAAAGACCAGAGATGAGAGTCAGAGTCATCACATTTCCACACCTTCACTGTACAGACGCTTGGGCTGTGACCGCATTTTATCGGTTCCAAATGTTTCACGAATCCTGCTTGCTGTTTTAGATCCTGTGTGTGATGATCCTTAATTTATCTTGGTTAACTCAAAATGTAACAACTATTTGCCATGCTGTCGTTGTCAAACTAATCGGAATGATTTTGTCCTTGCATAACTTCATAGGATTTTTACATTGCATTATTATGATTATTATATTTTACTATCATATTATAAAGAATTATGTCTAACCTGACATTCCTGGGAAAGTGATAATGGCTCTTTATAATTAGCTTAACAAGACATTCATGTTGTAGCAAAAGAGAAACAACATGTCTGTTGACCAGTTTTTCCTGAAGATGGGTCCAGCGACATGATACCCATGAAGGCCTCGTGGCGTTGTATTATCAACTATACACCTCAGCTGGAAATGTCCAAGAAGAATGTAAACATGGACCAAAGGAAAACCTTAGAAGGTAGACTGTGCGTGCACTCAAGGGTACAAATACAATACAACTAAGAGCACGTCCTCGCTGAGCCGGGAGGAATCTGAAAACATCTTTTCTTCTTTGTTTTTCCTTTCTGTCCACATTTTTCTCAACACCAACGCTCTCCAGAGTGCATACATTTAAAAACTAGTATAGAAATGGAAAAATGGACAGATTCCATAATCCAGGACGTAGGATCCCTGATTTGAGCAAAACAAACAACATGGGGACGAGGGGGCAGGGGGGCTGAAATGGTCCAAATGTTTGTCTCTTTAATTAATCCCCATTTCTGTAATTTGCTACGTATGTTTTGTGACCTCATATGGCTCTCAGGTGACAAAATGACACCTGCTGCGAACAAGGAAATCCCATGTGTGTCAGTCTCTCTGTCATCAGTTACTCTGACAGCATCTACCGTCTGTAGCTTCGCAGGACCTGGTCCATCAGGCCTAACTTAAGCCACATAAGAGGCTTTGCTTTTGACTTAAATCAATTAATCACAAAGCTGCTTCAAGTCCCCACCCCTCCTCTTAAATGAGATAATTAGTCGGCTCAGGTAGTGCTGTGGGTACGGCAAAAACACGCCAAGCCCTCAAGAAGAGCTTTGTAGTACTTTCTTGAGCCAAGACTCATTCTGTGGAGGGGGAGCCCTCTTAACAAGTGGGTGCTCAGAGCTGAATGAACAGAAGGCGCTTCTCGCACGCTCTGCTTTATGAGGGTGCACGCACGGCGTCGCACCAGAGCAGGTCATCAAGTGACTCATTGTGGAGTTCGGCTTCAACAACGACAGCCTGTGCTGTTCCAGGAATTTTTTCCATTTCTTCACCCAAAATCCCCAAAGTCATTACCATGGGGATTTGGCGAACAGATAGAAAGAAAGACACAGGAGAGAGGGAGAGAGGAGGAGGAAGAGGAGGAGCAGGGGGTAAGGGAGACTGATGGGGGGGTAGAGAAGCTTTGGATGGAGGGAGAGGATGGAAAGTTTGGAGAGTGTGGGCCTATATTTAATTTGTGTTGCTAGGCAGCCAATGAGCAACAGGGGAGAAAGGCACAGATAGTAGAGGGACCACACTGGTTAACATAAGGATCGGCCATAGGAGGACACGAACACCTGATCACTCAGCTCCATCAGATACATGATATTGGCTTCAATCAGGGGAAAAAGCCAATCATCCCAAAATGAGATCACTATGTGGAAAACAGGCCAGCTGCACCATTCAGCTGCGGCGAGCAGGAAAGTAAACAGCACACACCATCTTTGACATCATCCAGTTCTTTTCAATGCCACTTTTTTTTTAAAAATTGAATCCACCCGGCTGTGTGTTTGTGACACGCGGCATCATAAAAGCGGAGGAAATGCTGCATCACCAAGTGCTGGTGTGACAGTGATGTTGTCCAGACTGGTGCTGCTCCTCTGTGTTATGACTGAAGTGATGAGGAGGGAGGGAAAGGGGGAGGGGGAGGGAGAAGGGGGTCCTCGGGAGAAGTGCAGCCTATTTGGGGCATGATTGTATTTAGAAACTAGATTGTTAAACCTGCATGAAAAAGCTGTTTGAACAATATAGTGGCTTCTGCTCTACTTGAGAAAAATCCTAAGACCTGTTGATCTGATGATGAAAACGAGAATTCACTGATGATGCTGCTGGAGAAAAAAATCTCGATCAGGGACCGTCTGTCATAAGACTACCAGCCACAGCTTGTTCATATCTTAAAGTGATCCCTCAGGCTCTACATGGGTGATCAGTTTTTACTGTCTGCTCTACTTTCCTTCCCCTTTTCCCACCCCAAGAAGGAGAAGAAACCCATGAGTTACTACTGTGCAGCCAGCCCACCAACAAACTAATAAAACAATCGTCTACACAGGCCAGAAGAAGTTAGAAAACAAAGCCAAAAAAGTGATGGGATGGGTTAAGATACACGTGGAAGGCAATAGAAATGTCTACATTCATTTTATCTGCCACTTTTTCGCCTCTGCCTCGCCTTAAAGTAACATTAGAGCTAAGGTCCTTCAAGTATCACTTTTTGTTTCGTTGTACCGCTCAGACAAAGAACAGCGACTCCGTGTTTAAGCCTTGAACTCAAAACGCAACTTGTTTGTCGGAGGTTGTAACTTTTTACCTGATGAAGCGCTGTCAGACCGTCTATGTTGGCGTGGTTGATGTCAGCGCCCTGTCGGAGCAGCACCGCCACCTCCTCCCGGTCTCCGGCGGAGCAGGCAGCCATAAACACGGCTCCCTGGGCGAACCGGACTTTCGCCCGTCGCGTCACGGAACCGGTCGACATTTCCCGGGTTTCCGACTCCGTCCGGTCCGTCTCTGAACCCAGCCATCGCTGCAGCTGATCCTGCCGTCGCTGTTTGGCAGCTTCGGACCGGGAATGGTCAGTGGCCGCCATCTTCCCTGGTCTGTCCCGAGATTCAGCTCATTGTGCGGCGAGGAACGGAGCGGATGGTTTGGATGGAGCTCTCCACAGGCTGCGCCCTCTGGTGGAGAAACACTGGAAGTGAATGCATGAACTTCAATACGCACTTGTGGCATAGTGTGATGCCTTTAGGAATCCTCGTAAATTTTTAACTCACTATTCTGATACGCCCCTGGAATTTAAATATTAGTTTATAGCTAGTTAAAATTGATTGTCAGTGTCACCATCCGGAGTAATATCTTATGTGTAGAGAAGAAAATAAAAAATGAATAGCCAATGACAGCACATTTTCAGCTGTTTCTATGAAATCGATCGATCAGGTATTCTTGTTTGGCTAAAATTCTCAACAGCTTTCATAACTGTAAAATACACAGATTTTTAAGATCAGCAGCCCCACCTGGACAAATCTTCCATGTTTTCCGCATCAGCGAAACATGCGGTGTTCAAGCTGGCCATTATATTTAATTAAACATTTCGTGTTAAAGAATGGACACATAGAGTCAGATGTTTTGCAAACTTTGTTATTGCTGGTTTTATGTATCTATGGGGCACCTCAGTTTGCCCCTACGTGTCCTCAGCTGATTGTTTAGCCAGTCAACAATTTCTTATTCCAGAAAAGTTATGGTTAAATTTTATGAACGCTCTTTTCAAAGGTCAAAAAAAGGTTCCCCGAAGGCGTCCCAAGAAAGTTTTCTTCAGATTTATAACAGATCTCCGAAAAGATAACCACATGGGAAATGTGAACCTTCAAAGAACATTCTTGGAATGAAACACTAGCTATTTGAAAGTTATTTATTCTGAGATTATCAAGTTATTATGTATCATTATTATTTGTTTATTGCCTGACAAAAAATAAAATAAATAAACAAACAAATAAATAAAAGTATTTACTCCACCTGCACAGCATATGTGTGTGGTATATAGATGGATTAGGAATAAAGATGGGTTTGACTGTGTTTAATTCACTTTCAGTGAATACAAGGCACAACTAGGACATAACTCCCATTATATTAGTGTAAACAGAGTTATAACTCTATTTGAAACAAACTGCAGAGACAGAAAGAATTGTTTTTTAAATAATTTGGTTATAATCATTGAGATGCCAATCAAGCAATTACAAATAAGATTTTTTTATTAATTAAAGTCAAATTTACATTTGATTTCTTTTAACAAGCATTAATACAACAGCACAAAAATCAGAGGTCAACAGAATTTCAGACTGGATAAATACAAACTAATGTATTTTAAATGTATTGAAAACCTTAATAATTCATAACTTAATAAATTAAGAAAATAGATTTGGCAAACAGCATAACAGTTTTGTATTTTCCACATAAATAACAGCAAAATACAACAGTGTATTTGCATAAAATACTGCATTGATACCTGCATTAAAATGGAGTTCCACTAACTACCTGTAACAGAGTTGTAGTTGTAGTTGATTTATTCAGCAGTTTGTACTCGGCTGTTTGAGTACATGTGCAAAGTTCATGTACTCCTGCAAACACAGCTTGATTAGATTGTAGTTAAAATCTTATTTCATCATCAAGTCACATAATTAATACACAGTAGTATCATATCATCGTATTCAACAATTTGAAATAAAAAATCTTCAAGGCAGGCAAATATCAATATGCCAGTATGTGATGATTAATATGTTATTCGAAAAATAAAATCTGTCAGCAGGTCTTAGGATCTGCTGGTACTTTCTCAAGCATTGAGAGAAGGGGGAGTGTTGAGGCAACCTTTGTCCATGGTTAAGGCCTTTGATGAGAGGGTGGATAGAGGGCTCTTGTCAGGTGACAGTGATCCAGTTTTGATGGAGCCTCGCAGGTCCATGTTTATGCATAGCACTCCGGGCAGCAGCTGCCTCTGGTACTGGTGTAAACGCATGAAAACATCCAGGACTGAGAAGCTGCTTTCATTCACCCACATTGGTAAAAGGTTGGTGGAGCTGAACTGGGATGGCAGGGACTGATAATGGTGCAGCTCTAAATGACAGGAAAACCTAGAACAACCATTACAAGCACGCAGAGGTTTGAAAGACTTACACTTATTTCTTATTTGAATGTAGCTATTATGATTATGATAGAACACATCTGAATATGCCATGTTTAAATAAAGTGTGTGTGCCCACAATCAACATTTATATAGGAAATTGGTGTTGTGTTCATGGGTTTTTATTTCTGTGGTGCAGACAGTTGAGCCTCAGTTATTCTCTTAAGCCTGAATGCTGTCTAATCTAATGTAAAATATGTAATTATCACACTGACAGACAAGTAGAACCATTTGTTAATATATAGGATCAATTGATAGATGAAAACATAACTTGTGTATATGTAACAACAGTCACCCACCTGGCCGATATGTTCTGGGAGAAGCTTTTGGAAGCCTGTCGTAGAACGTGCTGTAGCAATTTCAGTATCTGCTCTCGAATCCACCCCACATCTTCTGGCACATCTGGCAGCCACTCCAAAAGTCTACGGATGGACATAATTATTACTCAATGGCTGCATATGCTTTTTTAAATAAAATATAAGCAGATTCTGTGCAGCTTTATGTTGCATAGTATGTGTGTATCAGAGACAGAGAGAATGGGTTCAGATGTGAACAAAGTCCTAAAGTACCGGAGAGTCATAGACATAGCAGACTCAAGAGGTAGAGTATAGGGGAGCATCAGAGCAGAGGCCATCCTGACAGGAAGCAGGTTGCTTAGCGACTTCACCAGGCTGCTGTGTTCCTTGCAGGCCTCCCCGAGAGCTACAGAAGGGGGAGAATCAAAACGGATTCATAAAGGAATATCTTATCTTATCTTATCTTATATACTACTCAGGACTATTTGTGACCTAAACACAAGAAATACTTTGTGTCATAAATTAAGTGTAGAAATGTTAGAGTACACTGAATGTTAAAGAATATTTTAAATGACATGCTAGTGTTATCCAGATACGATAATACAGTGCAGATTTGTCTTGTAGAATGTGAGGCGACCTTTTTGCAGGATGGGTGGAAGTTGTCCACGGATATGCTCCTCTTCTTCAGAATCAGAATGAGGGATCACTGATCCAAACTCTGAAGGTGACGTTTCCTCCTGGTCATCATTTATATCATCCTCATCATCATCAGCACAATTCCCATTTCTTTCTGTTTCCAGAGCCAGGGGTCGATACCTGAGAGGGCCATTGACATTAAGCAAGCCTGAACGAAAAAGAAAATGCAAAATCACTTTAAAAGGAAAACAAAATAATAATGTGACTACTTTATACTAAATGTACTTCTCATCTCAACAAGCATTGAATAATTAGTTTGCAACCAACCAGTCGATGTGTGTCGTCACACGAAGCATACATAAGCTGTGACTGGATATCAATATTTGAAAGTAACATGTATGAAAGTTTTCTGGGCAAATCACTGGAAATTGTGCATTGGATCAATCGCTCATGTTACTACTGACCAGATTTTTTAAACAGAACATAAAATACTAAAGATAAAGTTAGGAGTGGAATATAACCATCTTCTTACCATTCCTTTTTAAAAAATGCAGTGCATCTTCATATCCTTGTTTACACATGGCCTTCATTATCTGCACTCAAAACAAACACATTTTTTTGTTATTGCTTCAAGACTCAGCAAATTACTGATCAGTAAACCCTTGTGGGTGTGTCTGTGTATAGTGTAATAAGAAAGGTGTAATCAAGTGTCAAACCTCTGGGTCTGGAGGGAAAAGTGCCCTGGAGATCCTGTAGAGGTTGGTGAGTGTGAACTGGATGCTGGTGTTGGTGAAGCGCAGCTCATGGATGTTGGTTGAAGTGTCTCTGGGACAGATGTCACTTTCTCCAGAGAAAGGTGACACAGTGATAGTATTTTTCAGCTCATACTGAGGCAGGTTGTCTGAGATTCCTCCATCAACATATCTCTGAAAGAAAAACAGAAAACGACCGCACATGATAATGTTTCCACAAAAATTATGTTGAACCCGGCAATCAATACACAGGATAGGATGATCCAATCCTGTGTATTGATTGGTTGTTATTATTCAAGCTGATGCACTTTTAAACTCAGAGCTGGGCGGCATGAGGTATCTGTCAACAGATAACGTTGTGACATCATTTTTTGAAACAGAGCCAGTGAGTGTATGAAAGGACAGAACATCCCAAAAGTCTCTTCCAAGAGTCACATTTGCTACTACCATTGCCAAATTATGGTCACAAGACCCACAAACAAACAAGAAAACTCATCTGTGTACAGATTCGTGTGTGTATACAGAGGCCTTATTTCTCAATGACAGTTTCCCAGAATACCACTGTGCCCAGAGACATGTCCGGTGAAACTACAAGTTCTGTTCTGTAGTGTGACGTGTCTGACAAACACTACTGTTAAGAGTACTGCTTCCACAAAAGTGCACCTCTGAACAACCACATTCCAGGGAAGGGTGGGCTTTCATGTGGGCAGCAGCTAGTATATGTAAGTGTCAAAAGAAAAAAAAACAACAAAACACAATGAAAGGAAATACATGATTCATGTGAAGTGGCAGAGAAAATTGGTCTCAGGCCAATCTACCCTGCAATCTGGACATCTGTAATAAAACAAGAAAAGGAAAATACACATGTTACAAATACTTTATGTACTCACCACTCCTTGCAGTGTAGGAGGAATAAGGCCACAGTACACAGGGATGAAGGTACTGCAAACACATGCCTAATTTAAAAAACAGGGTTTGAAAACGGTCAGTGATGGGCCAATATATGCTTGAATTAATACTCTGACGTAAGTACAATTATGTATGAAACAAAAAAAAATCACATATTTCAGCTCATCATGATGTACGATGCATTACATTTTTGCCTGTATTTAGTGCATTGCAGTAATAGATTACTCCCACACAGAGGAGAAACAACATATACCTGCACCAGCTCCTCTTTGGTGTTATACTGGAAGACGAGGACATTTTCCCCATCAGTTACTCGAGTTAAAGAGATTCCTAGACGCCCAGAGGCATGATGGTGGGCATCGGCTGCCAGGGTGCGTCTCAGCATATGACGAACTATCTTCACAAGATTAAAAGACGGATGCATGGGTCCAAGGAACCTTTTCCTTGCCTCTTTGGCAACATCAATGATACTTGCACCAGTTTCTCCTATGAGAGAAACATGTTACATGTAACTGAGGACTCTTACTCAATATGTCATTAATTACAAGTTGCAATAATAACTTGGCTATAGTGATGCTGTATCTGGAGCATAGTTCAGAATATCCTCTTACAATATTTACAAAAGGTTCTAATACGGATGAGGAGAGCATCAACTGGAGAAGGATTGCTTTATTGGCCTTTTGACTCATTATTTGTAGGTAATACACTGAGCACTCTCATATTTTATCAATATTGGTACAAGTTTGTCTTTCTTTTGGTGTTTGACATATAATGTTCTAGCATTTTCTAAGCATGCAAGAGGACACATAGCATTCTTTACTCCCCTGGAAATGTTAAAATATACAAAAAAAATACCTACCCAGACACACTCCAGTGACCAAAGCAGTGGCAGTAAGAGCTCCAGCTGATGCTCCATATATGTGCCTGGCGTTTTGCACCAGGAAAGGAGCCTGTTCCAGGAGACAGCTGGCTACACCAATGTGGTAGATACCCAGGAAGCCACAGCCTGCGAATGAGATGTTCCACGGCGAGTCTAGAGGAAACATACCAAAGGAAACGCACACGTCCACGTAGAAATATTCACGGCTACCGTTAAATTATCTGCGAGGATGCTGTTTGGAGCTTCTCATTTCTCAACAGTCATTCCTGTTTCTTGTTTACATATGCTACTTGTAACGGTGCGGTGTATTTGGTTAGCTAGCTGTGGTCGCGACAAAGAAGTCACTTTTTGTGTCCTCCGTCGCTGAAAACTGTTGTTAACGTGGCGATTATTAAACACAAATGATCTTTTTTTTTTTAAGCGAAGTCTGTCCACGAATGCTTTGATGATAACAGGCCTAACTAACGACGTCTGGAAATGTTTTTATTTACTGAGCCCTATTGAGGGGAAGAGGGCGGGGCATAAGTCGATGTGTCCAATCAAATTCACACTTTTATGTACATATCCAATCACAATAAATGTTGTTAAAAACACGCCCAATCACAGTGTGCACCGATGAATAACAGCCCTGACGTCAATACACAGGCATTTCGCTGAACACAATCACTCTGAGACACTTTGACACCTGTCAAATCTATGCCCTCAGCTTATCTCCCTGTTTTTTTCATCCACATTTTCGTTCCGGAATAGATATTTCTTTCTTTCTCAAAATTGTTCACAGAGGTGTTATCGCCATGGGTAAAATATTTAGTGACTTTGTAGTGGTTACGCAAGTATTTAGATCGTGCTTATTGTTTAAGGTTATTTTAAAATTATATTTAAAATAATATACCCTAAAATTGTGCTCCAACTTTGAAAACACATAAAACTTCATATGTGTTCACTGTCTTCACCTATTATCGTATCGATGAGCAAAATAGAATAGTGTCCTGCTAGCAAAATCGATAAAATTGGCATGTTTGGTAAAGTTGTTGTTACTCCACAAGCGTTACAGTGATTTCGAGCGAAACAACGGCTGTTGACAGCGTATCACCGCCACCTGATGGTCGGGAAGGGGATTGCAGCGAGAGCACGCGTTGATCCCGCTCAAAGTTAAAACTTTGGCGGTGCCAGTATAGAGGCACGCGATTAGTACACCACAACAGCCACAAAGGCGGGGCATTCTGAGCTAGCGACACAACACAACGTCTATCGACTCCGCTCGCCGGATAGCCACGTAAATAAAACAAGCTACATCTATGACGCAACATTTATTTGGAAAAAAAACAATGTACAATAAGGAAGTGGGTAGACAGGACAGACTGGAGAAGCGCGATTATTTAGAAACTGCAAAGACAACAAAGCCTTTAAAACAAGTAAAGTTAAATATCAGTGAGGTAACATTATCATTAGTAACGAAATACATCAAGGTCACTGAAGTAACATTTAGGCAGTATCAGATAAGTCATTACGTTGACTTTAAAATGGCGATGTTTCGTTACACATCTGTCCAGCTAACTAGCTACACAGGGATAAACAAACATTTCTAACGTGAAATATTCAGTTATGTCAACCATAGCTTGATCGGCGATGACTAAATTTAAACGAGTACCGAGTGCACACGCCATGGAGACACAAATTGTTGCTCCGAACACTGGATTAACCTCAGTAGGCAGTTGTTAGGTATCTATCCAGTGACTTCAATGGAGAGAACCAGCCAAGAAGGCACAGATGGGGATGAAGAGGATGGAAATCAGGCAGCAGTTAGCTGGATGAGGACAGGCAGGTGTGAAGATGAAAAATTGGAAGTGACACCTGAATGTGACCTAACCGAGACAACGTCCAGTGTATCAGACTTTTCCCGGGATGTTGTAAGGCACTATGAGGGTCTTTCCTTTGAGGAGGAGGAGGAGGTTGCACCGAAGAAAAATTCTGCAGATGCAGCTTTGGGTTTATTCAGGGAAAGTAGTGTGACAACAGAAGTCCAAAAAGAATTCACAAAGTCAGAGAAGGATGAGAACACAGTTGCTTCATTTGTGTCTCCACTGGTCAGTGTGGCGGATACCTGTGGATCCTCTATATCCAGCCTCTCCTCTTCCTCATCCATCTATCATCCCACAGACTTTTCTTCATCATCATCTTCCTCTGCCTTGTCTCTGACTCCACCCTTGCCGCCCTCTGTGGAGCTCTCTGCCTTGTTGACTGATACCAGGCTAAACCTGGATGTTTACCAGGGAGGGGCAGCTGCGTTGCCCTTGTTGTGGGGGTCCATTCCTGGGCGGCTGAGGGGCCTGCAGTATTTGAGGTTGGGCTCTGAGGACAAAACAGGACTTGATGGAGCACTAGATGTCTTACCTCATCTAATGAAACTACGTTCATTGGCTATTCGAGGTGCTTTGAACTTGCTTACTGAATTGCATGGTTTGTTAATTAGCTTAGTCTTTATGCTGTAGTTGTAGTATTGAGATGCCTTTAAAAAAGTTACATAGCCGTGTCTTATTTTTTAAAATATTGTTGATACATTATATTCTGTGTTTATATCACCTTTGCATTCATCTTCTAACTGCTGCTCTTTCTATTTCAAGGACACCGTTTTTATGACTCACAGGGTGACCCTCTGCCTGGCCTCCTTACCACTTTGCCCAGTTCAGTGTCCTCCCTTTCGCTCCTGGTGCACCTGGACCTCTCCTTTAACAAGTTCTCCTGTTTTCCACCCTGCCTGCTCAGTCTGCCTGTGCTGTCCTCGTTGCTCCTCTGTCACAATCTCCTCCCAGCTCTGCCCCCTGATATAGACCAGCTCTCCTCCCTCACCTACCTGTCCCTCCTAGGGAACCAGCTGGTCTCTCTGCCCCATAGTCTAGGCCACCTGAAAGCACTGCAGACTTTGGACGTCTCGCATAACCATCTCCAGGACTTACCTGAGGAAATTGGCAGTTTGACAGAACTTGTTAAGATAGAAATGTCCCACAACAGGTTGAAGCAGCTACCAGAGACCATGGGTAAGGGTGTAAGGGTGAGTGGAAAGAAAGTTCACTGCCCCAATAACTTGTGTTTAAAGCAAGTTAACTGAATCAATGCTATAGTTTTAAAAAGTGTTTTGTGTGATCTCCAGGTTCTCTCTGCTCCCTTAGAGAGCTTGTTATCCACAGCAATGATCTTCGCCACATCCCTCAGTGTCTAAACGAACTGCCTCTGCTCAAAATGGATCTGCGCAACAATCCTTTGGGACGGCCACCTACTCCTACTCCTCTACCTCCAGCCCCAGGTGAGCTTAGATCTATAAAAAAATGTTGTTTGTGCTTGCCTCTGTTATTCCTAGATACTCACCACTGTTGTTACCATAGTGACAATACTTATCACTTCTTTCTTTCTAGTTCAAGAAGAAACAAAACTTCCTGAGTTGCACCTGGCATTTAATCAACACATGTAGGTTAATATTGAAACATTGTTTGAATAACTATGATAACAAACAAAAATATTTTCTGACTACACTAAAGATGCCATGCTTCTTTTGCTCCTTAGTTTCCATGTTTCGTCTGCTGGCTGTCATGTGTTTCTACCAGGGGGGGGCGAGCTGCTGTTCCCCCCAGGGTGTCTGGGAAAAACCACTAGACTGAAATGGGTTGAAAAAAGACCAGAAAAGAAGTGGGTATGGTTGGAGGAACACGACATCCTACTGAGTCGTCCACTGGAACTTCGTCCTCATGGAATTACATTCTTAAAGGTACAAAGAGGTCTGGTAGAACTTCATTTGGTTATTTATCAAAACTATTTAAATTAACCACTAATTTCTTCTTAATTAAGAAGAATATTACGATTATATACACCATACTAGAATGTTTACATTTTGGTTCCCATTAGTTGTTTACATCAAGAGATCAAATTTTCTCCTGCTTTTGCATGATCAATCTGTTCTTGAACATCTTGCAGCCAGTGGAGGTCTGTGTACCATATCATCGAGCAAAGAAAAGAGAGGTGGTCGTGCGGAGGTTTGATGGGCAGTCATGGAGCACCTTGCCTACCACTCTGCGGAAAGGCAGTGAGAGACATAGCAGTCATCCAGGAGGACGACCAGCCAGGGTAATGCATAAGACCTTCTACTTTAAAAGATTGTTCAGGATATTAAGTGAATGTATCAGTGTTGATCTAGTGAATAATAAGATTAGGATTTTGTGATGTCTGTGCTGTTCAGTCTTTACAGCAGTAAATGACCGTGTGCGTGTCTCATGTCCTCTTGGCGTACTTGTAGCTGGCCTGTTGCTCTGTGGGCCAGTTCTCCTGGTTTCTGGCAGTGTCTCGTCCTGTGAAGGACAGCTGCTGTCTTACTCCCACTGGAGCTCTGCTGGTGTCCAGCTCTGACCCTGGAATTAAGCTTCACTTCCCTCCAGACTCCACTTTGCAAACTCGTACAATAACTTTAGAGGTAAACACAACCACTGGGCTACACGTTCATTGATTATGTCTGTCAGTGTGGTATGGTGGCTTGCAAGGCTTTGGTTTGTCTCTCTTTGTAGGTGCTGCAGGTGTCTGTGTCAGAAGTACAGGCCCTGTGTGGTGACCCTCATGTCAGCGTCAGCCCCCTTCTTTGCCTCTCTCAGACTCCGAGTATACAATTCCTGCAGCCTATTAAAGTTCAAGTCCCTCTTCCACCTGGAGTCACTGGTATATACACATAATATTTCATATTCACTCTCACGCCTGTTTATGACAGCATATATTAGCATTTTGTTCAACATATGCACATTTTGTTCAACATATTTGCTACCTCTGCAGGCCATACTGTTGATATATCCCAGTTGCATCTGCTGCATGGAGACCCTACGTCTGAAACTTGGACGGACATCACGTCACAAGTGTCTCTTTGTGTTACCCATTTGTATGCCATTTTCTACATTACACATTTTTCCTGGTAAGTTTCTATCGTATATGAACCTGATATGTGTTTATTATCTTTGACGTACATAAAGAACACTACATTCTATTGTTTTTTTATACATTTATGTATTTTCATTTGACATTGTTTGCTCTCTTATAGGTACTGGCTGTGGTACACAACTCAACGCTGCATTAGTGGGGTGGTCAGGAGGGTCTATCAGAGGCTAAAACAGTTCAAAGTGCAATTCCTTGTTCTCCAAAGGAAAACCGATCCCTCACAAGTTCTGCTGCAGTGTTTACCTTGTAATACGGTTAGTTGGAGCTCTTCTCTGTAATTGCAGTTTACTAGAATTAAATATGCAAATGCATGGATCAAACTGATTTTCTCATGAATGTGAATGCCATTTGTGTTTATGTGCAAAGTACTTAACAGCAGCTGTGATGGCTCTCGGCAGGTGGAGAATAGAGTGCAGTCCTTGTCAGACCAGTACGATGGACCCCAGCCGTCAGACCTGTGCGACCTACTGGAAGGAGAGCAGTTCTTTGCCGGCTTTGAGAGGGGCTTAGATATCAGCACAGGTCTGAAGTCCTGTTTGAGGCTCTGTCTTTAAATAACATTTGTTCCACTGATCCCCTCCTTGGTCTCACGATGTACTGACTTGTAATAACTGCTTTGAAACAACATGTAAGAAATCTCATAATGTCAATATCCTGTTTTCTCCAGACAGACCGGATTGTGTGGAGGGAAGACTGTGTTTTGTGTTCTACTCCAGCCTGAAGAATCTGAAGGAAGTGTACATCTGCCCAGCCCACGGTCATGAGGGACCTGTAAGGGGACAAGTAAGGAACACAAAAGGAGAAGAAACGCCGTTTGTATTTTATCCCATGAATCAGTGAGTGTTGCAGTATTATGTAGAGAATATATTTTGTACCTCTGTTACAGGTGTCCTTTTACAGAGGGGACATTCCCAGAAATCTACCAGAGGAAGTGGCCAGAAAGAGGAAAGGACATGACAACCAGTGGCTTGCAACGTTACCGCTGAGACTTCCTGTCAGTGAATAGGACATTAGTCTACTATTTCATACCATGACAAAAGTTTTGAAATAGTGTTGTCTCATTGCAGTGACAGGAACACCATACATACGTAAACTTACTTACATTTCATCCACACTTACTTGTACACTTCTTCCTGTTGTTCTGCTTGTTAGACTGTCACCAAAAATAATGTGTACTGCAATTATTGCCTTTATTACTTGCAGGCTCTAAGTGAAGACAACAGTTACATCATGGAGGAAATCCAGTACCCTCCTCTGAACCTGGGAGACCCTGAGAGGGGCTACTTGACAGAAGCCAACCTGCTGTCCATTTCCCTCCAGATAGGACAGGACTGGCAAACCATTGGCATCAACCTTGGTTTAAGCTACCAGGAACTGGACCGTATTAGATACAAGCACAGGTGGGCATGATAGACCTAAATCCACAAGAGATTTTGATGATACGCCTTGATGAGAGAGTGATCTGGTGTAATCAGCGCATGCACGCATATACATACACTCCCCCATGTCTCTATATATAGAGATGTAGCAAGACTAACGGAAACTGCAGTGAGAGAGAACTGTTAGATAATTTTGATTGTGTTAATCTGCAGTCCAAGCCATCACTGAGCCATCTGGGACACTGCGGGAGATTACACACACAGAATGATACTCATCTGGCCCTCCCCCTACTCTCATAAACCTGTCACAATGCATCCTGGAGGCAGAGCGCAGAAGGAATGCATTATTTGATATCATGCTTACATAGAGATGGTTTTCAAAGTACGACTTTGATGCTCTATTGTAGACACGTAAAAATAAGAAATAAATGTACATGTTAAGTATATTGATGAAAGATGACAAATGTTTTGCTCAGAAAAAAAGAGAAAAAAGAACCACCAGTGGGTCCATCATTATAAAATTTCATTTTGAATTCTAGTGAAAAGCCCAAATGTTTCCAAAGACACCAGTTCTTAGAAAATCTGTTCAAAATTATACCCACCCCATACATTTTGAATAAAGAGAAATAAGACAATAAAGAGAAAAATTACAAAGGTCATATCTTAATAAATTAAAGGTTGTAATAGATTTTAGACATTTTTGGAAATTAAATCGTATGTTCTGCGGAAATGGTGGAATTTCTTTTCTATGTTTTATACTCAATTATGCACAGGTTAATCATGTGAAAAGACTTAAAATTCATTTCAAACTGTTTAAATAACCCTGGACTGCCTCTTAATTATACTCAATCATCAAAAAATGTACAAAACATTTAAGGAGTTAAGTATTTATTCAGTGGAGGATAAAAAAAACCCAACAACACTAAATTGCACAAGACAAGAAGAATAAAAAACAAATAGACTTGTATGTGCATTCTGCAGTCAGTAGGGATTAAGACTGGTGTCATGGTGGGTTAGTGTGTGGAAGGATTATGGCGAGTTATTGTGAATTGGTGTTTTGTGTGTGTGTGTGAACATGTGTATATGTATATCAGTAAAACAATCTGTGCTCATATCTTATGTCTGCATGTGATGTGTCACTGCTACTGAGTAAGCGTTGACCGTAACTGCTCATTACCAATTACAAACAAATTTTAGTTAGTATTGGGAGAGTACAAATGTGTGTGTGTGTGTGTGGTGGAAGCAGGGATGTTAAATTTCTGTATATTCTGCACTCTTTGCTTACCAGGGATAACCTGGGGACCTTGGTGCTGGACATGCTGTTCCTCTGGGCTCGGGGGCAGAAGAGTGCAGGTCCTGGAGCTGTGTCCAGGCTCATGTCTGCTATGGTGGAAAGCGGTAGAAAGGATCTTTCAGATGAGATCGAGGACATAGTCACACTTGGGAAGAGGAAGTACACAGAATCACTGAGGAGAGTGGGCCTGGAAGCACAGAGCGCCCCTCTCTCTGACACACAGCAGTAGATCAGCCCACGCTGCGCGCAGATGGCTGTCTTACACTTGAGTAACCTGTTTGTTTACAATGCAGCGTTATCGTCTCATCCTGCTGTCCAAACTGTGTCCCGCAGTACAAAAACATCTCTTTTTCACAATCAGGCTTGTAGCTGGCTACAAGCTGATCGTTCTTACGTGACCTGTGGAGGAACAGGTGAATGGATTAGATGAACTGCATAAGTATAATGACATCTGGTTTAAGGATTTCACTTTTTACAAAATGAACCCTTTTTGTGGATTTTTAACTGATACCCAAAATTTTGAAAGCATTTGTAGTCCCTGATATGTATGTATGTATATATATACTGTATATATGTATATAATATAAATAAACAAATAAAATGAATTAATTAACGTATGTTATTTAAACCCAGTTGAGACATAAATGAACTGAAAATCATAAATTAAAAAATCACTTGTCTCACCTCTGCATTTTAGGACATAGCAAAGCCTGGAAGAGATGCAGGCGCACCTCTTTGTGTTGCCAGGCAACCAGTTTTAGCAGCATCGTCATCCTCTCATCTCTGCGATGAGCACTTATTAGTTAATATGTAAGTGAACTTTATTATTCTCGTTACAAATTAAAACTGGCATAAAGGATGTATCTACTCCTCTTCTTGTTTTTCTACAGTCCTCCATCACAGCCCCAACAATTCATCGCACGTTTCCTATTTTGGTCCTCAAGGTCACGGGGTCTGGATGAATCGTCACGATGACGTAGGGGACCGTCCCCTCCCCCACCCCACCCCGCACACCTTTCCCGAACTGCGTTTTCTCCCACATACCGCTAGAGGACCTTTTCAATCCCTCTTTTTCTCTTAACACGACTCCTTCATCCGCGGGC
>OMNV01007619.1:0-20887 GCA_900303265.1 Brotula barbata
GAGACATGGCATCTCTCCCACGGAAAGGGCAGAGGATGAAGATGTGATGGTGCGAATTGATGAGCCTGCTCGGGCTGCAGGTCAGTAGGATATATGTAAAACCTAAACAGGAGAGAAAATATCAGCTCAGATGTGAAAACCGTGTGTTTAATTTGTGCCACGACAAAGACGGAGAGATCAGGACGGCAGCGGAAGTAGGCTGCCTTGATTTAAGCTCCAGGAGCATAAAACATGATATAATACCCTTGACCTTTCTATAATGCGAGAGGAAGCACTGCTCCTCGCCGCACGACGCTCCGTCTCACATCCCGGCGTTCTCCAACCGCTCTGCCCGCGCTCTCCTCAATCAAAGGGATGCTAACATCGGTAGTTACCGGTGTAATTACACTATTTCTTTCATCTCTGACCTCTTAACTCCCTCGACCGCAGCCCACACTCCGCTCCAAAATGGCTTCCCCTCCTCCAATAAAGCATTCAAATTAGAGCTCCGCGTGCCTGGGCGCCCTCCCCCTGACCTTGACTTTAAGTGCATGGCACATTCCTAAAGCAATTAGCAGAGTAATGATCGCCTAACAAGGATTCTTTCATTTGCTCTCACTGGCTGCCTCTGAATTTATAGAGGGGCCAAATGAAACCCAAACGAAAGGTAAATTGGTTAGAATTAATGGCCCTTGGATTTTTCCATTGTGCCGGTTGGTTCGTGCCCTCGTAGACGTCGTGGGACTGAGTGTCATGCCTTTGATCAAGAGCAACTCCAAATGGGGGATGAGTGAAGTGGCACTTAACTCGCCGTGTGCAGTATGCATTTGACCACATTTCAATCTCTTTTACTAAATGAATCCTCCGAGACAATCTGGCTCTCTCTCTCTCTCTCTCTCGCTCAGATCCAGGAGTTGATGGCGTACCTGGACCTTAAATTCAGGGGGGGGGAAAAAAAAAAAAAGGCACCGTTTGTACCGTGGCGCACTCAGATACTCGCAATATGCAAAACAGAGTCCCTTCAGTCCTCGGCTATATTAAGCAGGGGAATTTGGGGTTTCAATGCATGTGCTCTTTAAAGTCAGAGTAGTCAATCAGGGTTCATTTGTCCAAATGATTCCTCTCTTTTAACGAGTAGCCGACTGTAATCACATAAAAAGCGCAAATCAGACAAAGACAGTCTGCTGCTGACGTTGATGAATCGGGTGGAATTACATGCTCACGAGACACGGGTAAAAGACACAGGGAAGGTGTGAGAGATGATATTTAGGATAGGTGGCTTTGATTTATCACTGTGACAAGCGCAGGGAGGCTTTTAATGATTTATTGTTTCAGTCAAGTTTCAGGTCATCAGCTTCCAGGCAACAATCTGTTATGGAAACAACACGAAAGCTGTCAATGGACCAGCGATAATCTTATCTGTTCCTCCCAGCTCAAAAGTGTGACGTGAGGAAATCCTGAGCTCTGGCCTGGAAAATGAGGGAAATATTTTATTCAAATGATGTTGTGTTTGTCAAAGCAAACAGCCAATAGGCGGCATTGTGGCTTAAAGACAATTAATCAGAGCGATCCCTTGAAAACGGAGGGTACATATTAATCACCCCGGCTATGGGTTCGCGTCTCTAGTGGGATGCAGCGGCGATAAGAATGGTTCACCTTGGGAAATCTGAGACAGTCACTCACAAACAAGCAGCATTAATGAAGAGTAAAAGCCATTACCCCTTCGCCGCATCCGCGCACGCATGCACATGCAAATACGCGCACGCACACGGACACCCCTGTGCATAATATGAGGCCGTGGATGCGAAGGAGTCTGCGGAGTAGAAAACTGCATCAGACATTCAATAAGATGTAACGAATCAAAGCACGGTTCCTTTAATCTCCACACTTGTTGGTGTTATTTCACACACACTGATCACTGCTTTTCACAAGCCTGAAGCACATGCCTGGGTTTGTTATTAAATCTCATAGCCAAGCCTGTCACTTTCATTCTGGGATCAAAACAGCAGAGATAACATTTCTGTTTCATACCCTGCTTTGTATTCAAATGGGTTTTTATGTAGACACACAGGACAGTGCGGCGTATGAAATGCTTTGTCGCTCGTGCAGGAACCATGTCCTGATCTCAGACTGTCATCTCACAAAGAGAAGTAGAACGACAATGGAATTCAACAATATGAATACTGAGATAGCGGCGCACTTCAGGAAACTCTGTTAGTTTTCGCGAGCGATAAGGAGCTTTGGCTTGAGTGCGCTCGCCGGTACAAACAGCAATTACATTGACAGATTTGAATTGTATCATCTTCTGCAACTCCTACGCACGCTGTCTGGTCCTGAACTTGGTGCTCATCCTCTGCAAGGATCATCCAGCTTTACCATACCAAACAAACGCTTGGATGCCCACTGATACAAACATACTATTGTGTGTGTGTGTGTGTGTGTTTATGCTACAGCGAGGTCATTTCATCTTGGAAGCCCATCCTTCCTATAGGGGTCAAGGACAGTAGCAGCACCCCTTAAGTCATGTCAGCTGCTAGTTACTATGAAATTTCCAAGGCCACCTCTGCTACACTTTGCACTCAGTTGTTGCAGCCAGGGCAAAAGGTCAACTTCATATCTACCGTCGTCTGTCACAAGGACTTAAACGATTCATTCGGTTTACAAACGTACGCTGCGGCAAAACGCTGCATTTAAATTCAGCCTTACAAGGCAGCGCAGACGAGATGAATGCACATGTGAAGGAGACAGATGAATAGAAGTCAGTAGCAGAGGAAATGGAGTAACAGGCTGGGTTTGTGTGTGTGTGTGTGTGTGTGTGTGTGTGTGTGTGTTTAGTTCTAGGTGTTTTTTTGAATGTGTGTGCATGGCTCAGAAAATGAAAAAAAAAAAAGATTTGGATAACGCATTTGGCATCCCACTGGCATGAACGGGAGTTCAGACTCCCAATTACAGACTGCTGCCTTCCCTCAGCTTGGTCACAAAGGCCTTTGTTATCGCCGGCCCCACAAACAGCGCCTGGATGTAGTGCTGGAATGGATTGCAGCGGTATGCATTACTCAGCTGACACAGACAGGAGATTTTAAAAGGAGAGCAGGGTTTTTCATCCCCTGGTATGTTTTAATTGCATAGTGCCTGCATCTCCAGCCACTGAAGATGAGGAAGAAGACAGAGAAGCAGGGGGAAATTGAGGACTCGAGCAGGAGGTGTTCCTGGGACAGGCCTGATAAATGTTAATATTATAGGACATCTCATTTCTCTGCATGTCTCTCACAGTTTCTTACCGCTCTGAGGAGGAGACGGAGCCCAGCTCATTATCCTTGAATTTGGCTTTTGTTGCTATTCAGCTACGAGACTGTACGTGTGTGTGTGTGTGTGTGTGTGTGTGTGTGTGTGTGCCGGTGTCGTCTTCACATTGGTGACAGCGTGGATTTGGTAGGGACCTTTTTGTGTTGGACAACCAATATGCATATTTAGATGTATGAGTGCTTGTTGTCTTTTTCTGACAAACAGCTGCATCCTGCTAAACATCATCTGTATAATTTATGTATTTATGAAATATTCACACAATTAATGTTTGGCTAGTTGATTATATAACCTGTGCAAAACTAGACAATGGATCCCCCCCCCAGATTTTAAACAAATATTACACATTTTATTAATGTCAATCTGAGACAAAATATAAAATTCAATAGTTAAACATGGTCCACTTCCATTAAATATGCTACGGTTGGCAGCATGCCAGGACTTAAACCGACAGATGAATCTCTCCTGTTGTCTGTAAGCCTTCCTCTGACGTTATGATGTGTAGCAGTGGGATAGTTTGTGTGTGTGTGTTGGTGTGCTGAGGACATTGTGGCACACGGTGCTGGAGGATGTAACAAAGTCCTCTCCACCTGAGAGCCACTGAGATGCAGACACACATGACCACAGGGCAAGGATACACACAGAACCTAAAAGGAAAAGGATAAACTGTGCAAATAGAAAACATAAAAATAACAAAACACTCCATCTCTCCAGCAGCTCAGCTTCTCCACACTGCCGGCGCTGTGACAGAGACCTAAATAGATTCCTGCTTGATTGGCTCATCAACTGCAGATGTGGCAATTAGACACACCTGTGTCCAATTGACACCTAAGCTGCAGCACCGTGTGCCACAATGTCTCAAACACACAAACACACACACACAAACAATCCCACTGTTACATGATTAAATGTATCCACACGAATGATGAATCAGAACAGCTGTGACATCACTTGAATTCTCTCTTTAAAGTCTCAGAATGGAACAGAAACGGCTTCATGGTCACGGCACACACACGTCATGTGTCGTCTCCGTCCGTCAGGCCATATTTTGTCCTACCCTGCATTTTTGCGCGTGGCTGCTTTGGCTCTCGGTCTAAAATGTATCACTGCAGTGAAACTGAACTTCTCTCGTCTCCAAAGTAAAACACCAAGTGTATTTATATCTATATCTCTGTAAATCGCCTCATAAACACCCACTTGGTGGTTATTTTTCAATCAACTCCTGGACTTCCAGTCAACTCGTTCTCTGTCTGCGTCCCCGTTCTCGTCGCGTTGCTTACGCTGATGGAGTCGGTTGATTCTAATGAACTGTTTAACAACACATTACAGCCACAGCTCACACACACACAAACAACGGAGCCTCGTTCATTCTGTCCAGCATCCGCAGCCGCAGGAAGCCGACAACGTGCAGCCTGCAAGCTGCATGCCGGATTCCTGTATAACTCACCTGCTGGCTGCTGTCATTTTCGGTTACTGTGCCCTGCATTTTTGACGTGATTTTATTGAATCAACAATAATAAACAGCAGTAACGAGTTTCACACCAAAATAAGCCGCTCGGCGTCTCTGTTCATTTTTTAAGCCTGATAATGAATTTATTTGATAATTAAAACATATTAATAAAAGTGTTTTATCAGTTCAGCGATGAGCGACCTTGAGAGTGTTTCTTTGTACACTGCTTTCTACTGCCTGAAACCAAAGAAGTGAAAAGAGGCACTAATGGGAAGGCAAAAGTTGCTGCCTTTCAAAGACTGGATATTCCTCTCAATTAACGGAGAGACGTTAAGGGAGTCTTCAATGAACTGGCCTTACTTAAACAGATATATAGAGCAATTGCTATGCCCTCTGGTGCACAAAGTCAGTTTTAACATCAATTAGTGAGCGATTTATATGCAGAAAGAGTCTGAGCACAGCCAGAGCTGAAGTGAATGCACTGTATTTTATGGCGCGGCGGTCTACTTACATAATCATTCACGGGAACATCACGAGTGAAACGGCGACCTGTGACTTCCGCATCAGGTGTGTCCTCCGCGCTTTCGTCGTCGTGGAGCCCTGCGTCTGAATATATAGGCAGCTGGATTAGAAAAGGCAGCAGGCGTTTATGTACTTGCAGCAGAGCAGTGATTCCATTGTTTGAGCTCAAATGAGAGGGAGCTCTTAGATTGAATTTTGGCGTGTACTCTCTTTTCCCTGTAGCCTTGTGGTAATTACTAACATTCAGGAGAAAATATGCTGGAATTCATTCTAAGATCTTTCATGCTGCTGTCAGACAATGGTGTTGCTCTTGTGATACTATTCAACACACAAACCACTTGGTGCAAATCCTAATTAGTAAAACCTGTACATCCTTTTGAGGGAGATCCACAATGGAAAAACGAATGTAGAGGTGACCATCAATCTCTCAAACTCTCCAAACACGCAGAGAGCAGACCGGTCAGGATGCTCATATGGTTAGGAACTCATGTGGTCTCTGTAGACCTCCGTCCGGCCGGTAGGGATGCCCTCCAGCTAGTGTTAACAGTCTGCATTTAGAGACGGAGATGCCCCTGTGCTCTTACCGCTCATGGGGGAGGGATGGATCCAGTGGATGGGCAGATCCTGGCAAAACTCCCAGATCTTGGAGTTGGAGAGGAAGGTTGGGTTAATGATGGGCTCCTCGGCGGGAATCCACACCTGGGACTCCTCCACTTTCATATCCATGGCCTCCGTTTCATCTACCTGCTAGAAGACATGCAATCAATCATAGTGATGACAGTGATGAAAGACAAATCAAATAGCTCACTTAAAGGAGCACCATGTTGTTTTTGGAGCCTCTAGTGTTGGATTGTTGTCATTTGTATACGCTTCGTGAACATTTACGACAGTTTTTTTTTTTTTTACAAATGTTACTCTTCTAATCCAGACCCCACCACACTGAGTTCACATAGGTGGCTCACGTGTGTGTGTGTGTGTGTGTATATTCCTAGGCAGACAAAATGGCCAGAGTGCTGGTTTGTTTAGATTGTGAAACAGACAATTATACAATGAAAACAAGTCACTGAAGAGCATTAGCTGGATCAATCTGAGTAGGTAAAATGCTAACAATGCTATGGAAAGAAAATCCATGGCGTGTGTTTATGTAATAGCAGTAAAAGCGGAGTATCACATTATTATTGAAAGAAAAGCACCTATTCAGTAAATATAAATGTGTCACTGATGAAAATCTGCAAAAGATTTCAAATTATTTCCATGAAAACTTTGAAAAAGAATTCTCTCGTGTTATCAGGTCAGGTGATAGAATCCACTTCAACAACTTGAATGTTCTAAACTCTTCCTTAAGAATACCAAAATGCATTGTGCCATTCAGAAAAAACATCAACAGCAGCGTTTTATAACAGGTTTACCTCGTGCTGTAAGTCTAAACGTGCTGAATAAACAATGGGTACGATTACGTACAATGGGAATACTCAAATTACACATACTGTAAATGTATGTATACTGCAGTAAAGCGCAGTTCTTGGGTATAATCACTGATTTACTCTCCACCTCTGCACTGAAGATGTGGAGGCAGCCCAGATGCCTCCCCCTTCCCCCCTCGTGTGGTCCTATGGCCTGCATTTGCACTTGTCTCCCCTGAGCCTCACAGCAGCTCCCGCTTCATCTTTTTATCTCTCGCCTTTTTGTCCAGTGAGAGGGCGGAGACTTCCTGACTCCTGACTCCTGACTCCCATCGCCCTGACTCCTTCTCTCTTTCTTTACCCTCATCCTCAAGCCTGCGGGGTTGAGCTTTCTATTACACATCATTGAAATTCAGCGAGACAGTGATAATTTGACTTTTAAATGACTTTAGAAGTGGTCTTCATTACTCTGAGTGCGCCTGCAATATCGTTTAATGTGACAGACACAATAAAGACCTGCATTGTCCTCCCTCCCTCCACCACAATGCTCCGCTCGGCACCCCGGCACTATAAGGGGCTTAATTTGTTGATACTGTAGTTCATGAGCTGTAAAGTAAACTATTATTGCTTAATGATAGGGACTACATGTCAGTGTTGTTTAATAGAGATATATGAAGGGATACGTTAATGCCCTCCCATATCAATGCGCGGCCTATATTTGTTTTCTTCATATATATGTAAATATACATGCAAACAAACAAAGCCTTCTTCCTATCCTCTTGTTAATTAGCAAACCAGAACAGAAAAACAGTTCACTTGACAAATGTTTTTACAAGGTGATTTTCTCCCAGTCTAAAG
This sequence comes from Brotula barbata, assembly GCA_900303265.1. Lineage (NCBI taxonomy): Eukaryota > Metazoa > Chordata > Actinopteri > Ophidiiformes > Ophidiidae > Brotula > Brotula barbata. Next base: position 7,516 of record OMNV01007619.1, read on the forward strand.
CTTAATTGCACATTAGTTAAGCTTGACGTAGAATCCTGGGGCTATAGCAGGAGCCCGCATCATTTATATGGGGTGGTGCCCCCTCCCTCCTGTTCAGTCCGTCACTCCCAGTTGAGTTAAAATTTGCTTTCCGCGCCTGCATTTTCGTCTTGCGACACTGTTGTGACCTGCGGAGAGCAAATATCTTAAGTGCATTCTGTCACGTCAGAGGCCGTGTTTGGGCTCCGCCGAGCTTTTCACACACTTCCACGCGTTCGCTTTTAAGAAGCAGCCAGACCACGGCGGACTAATGGCGACCTGGAGGAGCGGCGTGGCGTAGTGGCCGGTGGTAGTACGGCAGCCGGCTGTTCCCGTGGCGGCGGAAATTAAAATCAAACACAGGGAACACAAACAGCACTCTTTAATTGGACCCTTAACCACCGAAGCCGAGTGAGCCTTCTCTGGAAAGTAAATGGAGGTCACAACACGGGGCTCGCAACATGACTTTGACTTCACAGCTGAGAAACGACTCCAATAAGTTGTAGGAGAGAGTGCCTGGGGGAGTGTTAAAGGTCAGCATTTTAGCATGGAGCAGGGATTTCTAAATGCCAGTTGACAAGCACAAAGACAGCATGATTACAGTTCTCCACCTTATACACACTTTTCAAAGGCTTTCCACTTTTGATATTGACAAATGATATATTTAGACACGGGCACTTTTTTGGAGTTAAGTATTGGACCTTGGGAATGATGGTAATTTGTTTTGTGGTCCTGCTCTTTGTGTATGTGTGCTTTTCGCCTACAGTGCACAACTTAATTAAACACCAGTTGTGCTGCAGTTAATGAATTTAGCCTCTCCTGCCATTGCGTCCCGAGGGGGAAAACATTGTCAACATGACACATAGTTTACTGGTGCTATGTTTGGTAGCCATCAACAAAGATTTTCCTCATGCTATCTTGGAGCTTTGTCGTAGCGTTAATGAACACAATGCTGCCAGCGAGCGTCATCTCACACATCGTGACTCAGCAATCTCTATTCATGCCACGGCATGGCTATAATAAAAGATTACAGCTCAATTAGGGATTGAACTTTTGGTCTATGAATGCTCAGGGTCATCCAGGTAATTTTTTTAATGAATCCTGTTTGATGCCCACTAATGTGTGCCCACATTTGTAAGAGTAAATATGTGCTTTTGATGTGCTTTATAATTCATTATTGTGTGTATATTTTCTTTTCTTTAAAAAGGTTTATTTTTGCAAGAGGAATGTATTTGCAGTAGCAGTATTCTGACCGTAGGGGGCGAAGTGTGCGAAAATGGGATGCCGCAGACACGGGAATCAAGAGCGCGTGCTGCGCGGGTTTTCCTCGTAATTACGGCTCAGGTAAGTCACATCGCCGTGCGTCACCATTGTTTTTTTAGTGTTCAAAACTTAACAGAAACCGCTGTAACTCACAAGTAAATGCTCGAAGACGATCATGTCTTAAGTGCGAGTGTAAGAATGAGTGGCGAGAGAGTTGGTCCTTTGTTTACGGAGAGTAACGGTAATGACGGCGCTGCGTCCGCTTCCGTTTAGCTTAACTTTGATTGACAGCTAATGTTAAGACGCTGGTCTGGTCCACACAACTCCACGATTTTGGTTAAATGTATATAGTAACAGCCCGATTTATAATGTCATGTTTAGAGTATATAATTGTTGGTGAGTTGTGTTAAAAACTGTTTGATTGGATTAAATGTACAAATTCACTGGTTTAAAATATGCAAGTTAAAACAATTAGAGGCTAATGTTTATTTATCAGTAGCTGTAATATGCAAGTCCAAGTGATACTTTTAGTATTGATTTGTCAGTGGATACAAGATGCTATTATGACCAAAACTTTATTTGGAAAGATCAATATATAGATATGAAAGTGATCGAGTGATATAAGATGTTTGTTTTTGGTGCGATATTGTATTTTGTGTATTGTGCATTTCATCACAACTGGACTTGTATAGTCTTGAATATGTTTTACTAGTCATCCAAGTAGCTTCTTCAGTTCTCCAGTGTTGGTACATAATCTGTAATTTATGCTCGGATCCATTCACACCTTGTGTAAGGTGACTGCGTGGATCACAAGCTCATCACAAAACTGTGCTGATGTATACTGGAGAGACAAACGAGCATCAGAAAAACACACAACCCAAGGATCCAATCAAAGCTCAGCTACACCTTAAAGACAATAAACACTGTTTTGGTGACAGAAACATACATATTGTATGTTCATTGATCTCACTTGTTGTTTTTTTCATGTTACTGTTCTACATTGTTCCTGACTTTCTATGTAATTAATTAATTGATGCCACACGTGGTTCCTATTGCACAGCTGGCCGTTTGAACAGCCTCTCCTGAGGATTCTTCCCTTTTTCCCTCATGTTAAAGTCTTTTCTTGTCTTCACAGAGAGCTTCCAGCTGGATCGGGGACCCTTATTGTTATGTGGGTTTGTGGAGCCCTTCTTGATATTCTATGTGACACTGGGCTGTACTTGATGTGATATTGTGTAAACATGTGTATGTTAACATCACAGAACAGAGGTGGATGGTTTGAGAAATGGGTACATTTACGTGTGCTCAGAGTATGTATTTTTTGTATGTATTTTTGCAGTATTTGTCCTCACTGCCGTTGAATGCAACAATACATTAAGCTGTATTCATGCACAAAAAAAAAATGCATGTGGCGTTTGACGACATCAATTAAGCAGAGATCAATTTGTGGCAATTTCAGTTACATTAAGGTCTCTACATGATGTTTGAAAAAGCCAATTTATTGCCTTAATGGCTCTATAATCATAGTTCCAAAGTGCATGCCATTTATGTCATTTAAAAGACTCCAGTGGTCTTCATGAGTCACATGAGTCATTTGGATCAAGGTGTGACTGGCTACCTGCCCAACACTCATTGAAAAGAACAAGGCCAAAACAGTCCACATACCATTTGTTGTTGGAGATTGATGTCAGTGATCACTCAGCTTGACACCCACTGATATCATATCTTCACTCAGATAAACACACAACAAAAAGTATTATTTGTGTGCTGGCCTTTAGTGTAATTTTCCCATATTCTACAGCTTTGTTTTTCTCTTTTCAGTTGTGTGAGTGGGAGGTTTTGGGTTGCTAGGTGAGCTTTGGTCATCCATATTAAGTGGCTGTTTAATGAAGCAAGCAGCTTCCATTGACAATGTTAAGAGTGTGAGGGAGGTGGATGGCAATTTTCACGTCAGACTGGGGAAACTGCAATGTAGCTCAGGGATTACTCCCTCAGATATTTCATAGAGAATGCAAATTGAAAAGGGAGAAAAATCCTGGCAAACAATCCATGTTTGTCACCTTGTTCTCCCTCACAGGGGCTGCATTTCCTTATCAGCTGCTTGCAGTTTTTCCGCAATTTTTCCCATTGTTTTCACCTCAGCACGGCTGCACACAAGCGCGCTTTTCCCAAAACCCTGCGGCTGGGCTAAAATAGGAGCCATTAATACTTGGATTTAACCCCTGTGAGCCTCGTGTAGTCGCCAGCTGAGGAGGAACCTCTTGTGCTGATCTTCTCCAGGGCCACGTGTGGGTGGATGGATCGTAAGTCGGTGTCTAATGTGAGGACAGGCCTTGGAGAAGTCAGGCCGAGGTCACTTTATATCGGCTAAAACGGGCTCCCCTGGTATTTATTTCTCGTGTGCAAGTCCAGTCTTGTTGTGGACCAAAACATCCCCTGGAGGAATATTAGCAGCTGTGTAAGGCACCTTGGAAAGAGGAGTGATGACGATGATTAAATCGCACATAAAAATCCATCCGTGGTGTCAAAACAGATTTTGCTGCAATTACTTACAACCATAAGGTGACGATGATGATGAAGAATGACCCTCAGACTTATTATGATTTTATAAAACAGTTCTTCTTAATAAAGCAAAGTCCTAACCTAGCATCTTCACATGCAAAATGAAGGCAATAAGTGCATATTTTCATTACGTCAACATCAAAAATCTGATAAAAATAGCAATAAATCAACCTTGGTGTTGTACTTTGCCATATACGCTGATTATAAAAATTGTATCTTTGATGAGTGACAAAATTGTTTTAATTCCATGCATGCATGTATGCTTGATGTTGATGATGTTTTTGTAGGACATCTCGTGTTCTTAAGGCTAAAACAGAAACGTCCCTCAGATATTTGCCATGTGCAGTGTGAGGTGTAAATGAAAGCCTGCTCAAACAGTGCAGACGAATTTTCCTTTTGAAGGCATGGCCCAGTCAGTGCATTGGAATGTGACACTGAAAAATTGGGTGTTTTGATTGCTCAGATCTCTACCATTCCTCAAGTAACTTTAAGAGCGAGAGAAATGAAATGAATCACTCTGAATCTACGCTGCAGCCTTGTGAATTTTACAAAAAAAAGAAAATTTCAAGAAATACTATTTTAATGGTTTACCTCTCTCTTAGACGCCTCTTGCACCCTCCTCCCTTTAGGCTATTTGGTAGAGCCTTTGGAGGTGATGATTAAAAATTAATATCAGCTGAAGATTGACAGCATCCAGCATTTGATGTGAGCCACAAAGAGGCGGCGGGTTCGTGGACCGCTCTCTGACAGTTTCAGAGGCACCACAAACCCCTGCTTATTCTTCAGTGCAAGAGGTGGGGGAGGTAGGATGAGATGGACAGGTGGAGGATTTGTGCTCTGCTCACAGTACTCTGCTCTGGTTATCTCCCTACAATATGCATGACAGCTTCTGTGGAGAGTCGGAGGTGTAGACATCTGTGGGAGGAAGCTTACCAGTAACTCTCTGTCCTCAGCCTCCACCTCTGCCGCTGCGGGTAGTTTCCTAGTTTGGGTCCTGATGTAGCACCTCTGATGTTTGGCAAAGCGGATCCCAGTGATTCCCTTTGGACAAAAAAAGAAAAAGAAACGCGGCGCTGATCAGATATTCAGACATATGTATCATTCATTAGATGTCTGTGATGTGGGTATCCGTTAACTGAGGCGATCATTTTTTAAAACGCTCAGCTTCTTGGTGATAATCAAAGCTCTTAAAAAGCCCGAGATGTTCAAACCTAATGACTTAGAGGAGGTGTGTTTTGATCTTTTATATTAAAAAAATCTTTTCGCACAGAATGAAACCGATGACTGCTTTGCCCTGGCAACACAGCTCTCACTTTCAAAATGAATGGAAGGAAAAAGGAGGGGGTGTTCCAGTGTGGCGGTATAATGCTTCACACAGGAGAGCCCGGCGACGGCGTTGAGAATGAAGTGTTTTCGACAGAGAGTGCCCCCTACTGAATTAGCCAGTCATAGGTCCCTGTCACTCTCTTAATCTGCGCACTCAAGTGTGGAGTCACTCTCTTCAGCTCCACTCATGATCCTCCAACATGTGGACTGGAGCTCCTTTCAGTCAGACACGGACGGCCTCAAAAGGCCAGAAACATCCATTAATTCTCCCCTCTCCGTTAATCGAAGATATTCAGCTGGAATAAGGCTGAAAGACTTTCGATAGATCAGATTGTATCCAATTTATTATCTGACGAGCGGAGCATACCGTATGAGAGCAGACTGCTGCATCTGCATCTGCCACGGCCGCTTTAAAAATTGTATCAACTGAAAATTGTATGAGCGGCACCATGAAAATGGACTTGATTCAATCAAAATTTAATTACAGTAACACGGTGATTGCTATGACGTCTCCTTTGAATTGGTTAACTTGACCATGGAGGTGCTATTTCTGCATTTTCTGTGCCGCTGTCACTCTGAAAACCAGATACCAGCTGCAGGAGACATGATAGGAAGCGACGGCTGTCATAATCTGCCGTGTGTAATTTCATCTGTGGGGAAAAGGAACGGGGCAATAATAGTCTCACACACAAAAGCATAATGTTTATGCCTGGCTTTATTGTGATGAGTCTGTTTAATTTGGATCTGTTGTATCTGTGAGATAAGGAGAGGGCGATCCGGTGATGAGATGGAATGATTACCAGGGTTGGTCGAGCAGAAAATGAAGAACGACACAGGAAAGATTACAGGAGTGAGAAATAGGAGGAGGATGTAGTTTTGAAGGATGATGTTCAAATATTCGCTCGGCTTAATGGCCAGCTTGCCTGTGAACATTGTTTTCATTGGATGTTAGGTGTGTTTGAATACCGGGTGGCGGATTAGCACATTGAGCGTAGCATCAGTCTGTGAATGAATGCATGAATGCTAACAGAGGTGGGTTTGAATCCTGTGAATAAAGCTGCCAGCAGATATCAGCAGGAGAAGTGTGTGTATCAGGTTAACTTGTGATCAGTGACATCATTTTCTGTGGGTACCACTCCTTCCTCTTGTGTTTGATCCAGACATCATGAAAGGCTGACCTTTGCTGTGCTCATCACCAGCATTGTTTTCTTTGCAGTCATGGCTTTCGAATGAGAGGATGGGAGCAGGGGGAGATTTCTGTGGCCTCCATATAATTAGATCTAAAGAGGTAAATATCATTCCAGCAGGAGGCAGCGTGGAGTACAAATATATTGATCGCTGATATGATAGAGACAGAGATACATCTGTGTAGACAAGCAACAACACGGAAACAGGAAACTGGGAAAAGGAAGGAAGTTAGGTTAAGATAAACTTTATATATGTTGCATCATCCCTGGTTTCTAACAGATGGTTGCCTAAACTTCAGCTAAGATCTCACTTTGGAAGAGCTAACAGTGCATTTAGTATTTCTGTGTGACTTCCACATATGACTCATCTTCATTCTCTAACAAGGCACCAGGAATTAGCACGTGTTGCTAACACTTACACTACTAACTGAAACTGTCACGTGCTTTGAGGTATTACTGCATTTCTTTTCTTTGTGGAAAATAATAAAAAAGACTATGAGGAGGGCCACATACATTCAACACTCCAAGTATTGTGTAGCAGAAAGGTGAGAATTTTGGATTCTGTCCCTGTCCCATTGCACTTGTTGGAAAACATCATCTGCAAAGATGACTGAGGACATATAATTTACCTTTTGTATATATATATATATATATATATATATTATTGAAGGGCCAAACATTTGACATGACCTTTTGTATGTATAGTGCTGTAAAATTTTATTATCAAATCCAAATATTCAAGGAAAGGTTAGTTGGAACACTGTTGTTGTGAGTAAAGAACATTTCTCCTTTTCTTTTCATGAAGTGGATTTTCTGTCCACTCTGATCCCCTCTGGAACTTTATTCATAAAAATACATTTAACACATGCACACATCGATCAGTAGTGTAGCAAAGTAAACATTTTCGTTTTTTTTTGGAACATGGATGGGCACGATAGAGTTAAGTCATGAGCAAAAACGATGGAAAAATATGATTCTCCAATTAAAAAGTCAAGGATACGAGAGTGTGGAGGTCAACTTCAAGAGCCAGAGATCACCGTGGTAACCAATATCCAGTCACCAAGTTCAGAGGATGAAGTCAAAGGTTAAGATTTTTGCAGCTCTAATTGAAAATCTTTCTGCTTTAGATCCATTTTTTGCACTGTTTTCTTACGGATTCCAATAGATTTTCCGTCTATGCTGTAAGTTTGATTCATGCCTGAGGCTAAAGCCTTCTCCATGGCAACGGCTGCTGTGGCTATTGTAGTATTTTGCTGCTTTTTTTTTTTTTGACACGCCACACTAACAGAATAAAACCATGAATTTTAACAAATAAAGTTAAGTATTTATAACCAATATTCCACAACATGAATACGACTCTGAATACAGCTGCATTCAATTTTGTGGATCAGTGGAAGCGGCGAGTGTCGTCGTCGCCTAACATTTTGAAAGCGAAAGTTGGTGTGAGCGGAATGTCTCGAAAAAGAAGTCAGTAAACACTCGTCCGTGCATTTGAATTTTCCTTTGCAGTTTGTGTTGTTTTTTTTTAGCCAAGACGAGACCCTCCTTTTTGCCGCCTGCCACCCTTTTCTTTTTGTATTTGGTGCCCATAATAACTGGAGGACTCTCCTTTTGGACACACTGGAGCAGTTGTTAGTTTCTTCTAATTTCCAATCTAAATGTGCTGTGTGGTTTCTGTTTGGTTTGAATATATCTTATGAGTAAAATTCCCCTCTCTCTCTCTCTCTCTCTCTCTGGATGCCTGTATTTCTCCTCCAGTGTCTTCCATCCAGTGCAGTGTTGGCCTTTAACAACAGTGAGCCGATTCCGCTTGTGGCCCATGGAGCTGGTGGCATAATCCTCTCATTTTCCATTCCTCACACAGCCCTCTGGCTTGATGGAGATTGCTTTAGAGGTGGCTTTGGTCTGTGTAATAACATGCAACATTCCCTTTTTGTATTAGAAAAATCAATTTTAACCCCCAGTCCTCCTATTACACAGTATAGCACATTTTAAGTTCAGTGTGGGTGTCTCTCTCCCTTGCTCGCTCTTTCTCTTTTTAGGTCACAATAAGGTTTGAATTACTCGGCTCGTTCACTTGTTTCCCTGTCTTCCATAGTGGAGCAAGAATCAATGAAGTCTCCTTAGGGAATCTGCTTCACTATCAGGAAGTGGAACAAGCAACACACCATATGTGTTTGCGTGTGTGGATGTGTGTGGATGACAGAGAGAGAGAGAGAGAGTCTCCAGCAATAGCAGGCAGCCAACTTTAGCTGTTAATTGAAATAAAGCGATGTCCCTCCGATCTATTCTCCATTATTCAGGTTGATCAGGCCTTACACACTTCTTCATTCACTCTGTTCATTAAAAATGTTTTCAAAATTTTTCGGGGGGATGAGTTTTATCCTGCAATGTTTAACTTTCCAGCACATAATGCTATGCAAATATGAACATTCATTATGGAAGCCTGCACTTGAGCCGGATTTAAGCCTAATGAGGTCTGTTAGAAATTAAACTGCAGTGGGGAAACACAGTGAGATGGTCTTCTTTTAGATGAAGAGATGGGAAGCTGCAAGTTATTTGGTGTGGCAAATGGGGGATCTTCATCTGAGCAGTTAATATTTGGATGTCCAGAGGAAAGTGGTGCTTTGGTGCCTCAGCTTTATAAAAAATAATGATAAAATCGCCGGGAAGACTGTGTGTACTGCATATATACAGTATATGATTATTTTTACTTCTGCCTTGTCCTGTGTCAGTACCTCTCAGTATAATTCACAGGATTTTGAAGGGTTGAATTGTAGTTCAGGCTCAAAATCCGTGCCAGTGTTTTTTCACCGAGGCTGACAAAAGAGGACAAAATATTTCTGAAGAGGAGAATGTGATTTCAGGAACGGATAAATGTTTTCAGCTGCCTTTTGAAAAGGGAGGAATGCAATCATCACAATCTTTCCCCTGCTGAGGAGTTCTAATAAAAAAGGGCCCAATCATAATATCAATCTAGGTGAGCCAGAGCAGGCACTACATGGCCTCGGTTCACTTTTACTTACATGTTTGAAGTCGTGAACCTCAAGAACCTCGTCGCTCCCGTTTCCAATTCGGAAGATCTCAATGCGCTGGCTGGGGTCGATCACCATCAGGCTGTCCGTCTCCACGCCGTCCACCACAGCTTTGTACTGGTGGTCGTAAACCTGTAGCCACAAGGGGACAAATATTTAACGTATCAAAATGTTACACTTCTACATGAGGGAGAATAAAAGAAATGTATACACAGTATATCGGGGAAAAAAAACAGAATGATGACGGCAGCAGCAATATTACAGAGAAATAATATAAATGTCTTCTCTTTTAGTTCTGTGAAACTCACTCATTCGTTGGCAGGTATTTGACAGCCACATGTTTTTGGAAGTATTTATCCACAATAACTGTCATGACTGCCACTTATTGATTTATTTGATGGATTAAAGTGCCAAGTGAATCAGATTCTGAGCTTAAACGTTCTCAGAATGACCTAAAATCTCGCAGACTTATCTGTCAAAATTCTATGAACTGTAAATTTATTGACTGTTTTTGTTGATCTGCCTGGACTGCAGGAATATCTTTTTTTTTATTTTTTTTTTATTAATATTCTTTGCCATTTCTGCTATATTATGGCAGTTACAGTAGAAAGGGATGGGATGCTGCCACAGGTGCAGGCTGGAACCGAACCTGTGCCACGTGGTATACGCTTTTAACCAATGATCCACCGGGCCGCCACAAACGTAGGAATACACACTTTTCACAGTTTACATCCCGTGTGCTCATCCTCGTGTCGCTGCGGCAACAGCTGATCGTTGTCAGCATCCCTTCATTCCAAATATCAGACCTGCAGCACCGCTCATTAATGTTGATTAATGTGTTAAATTTGACACATTTTAAGGTGCTGCCAGAGATGCTAACTTTTGCATTGATGCAAAATTTGGCAGCACTTTGCGGTGAGTTTAGTAAATATGACCCACGGTGATGAAATTGGTGTGAAAGTGTGAATGATGGAGCTGTGACTTTGCAAAAGTATGAAACTCTGCTTTTCCTGCCGTTGCTCATATTAGCTCATTGGCTGCATCCACCATCTGAAACACTTGGTTTATTCATACTCATTTAAAATACGACGACAGCTTAATCTAAACTGCCATATTCACAAAGCGATGATGAGTAACAACTGCTTGTGCCAATATTTATATTGACACTCCGGAAGTTGGAATAGTAAATATGACCCCGTAAAATGGAGCTGGCCTCTTGAATCTCCTGTACGGTTACAGCTGTCTCCTCACTGCTGCCTTAAAGCTGTGTTGTTTATCACAACTTGCTTGTGTTCTGTGTTTGGACACGCATGGATAGCTCTTAAAATTCCCTGTCTAAAAAATGATTCATGCCCACCAGCTGAAAATATGCTATTAATATTTATGTGAGGGTTGTGTTATGATGAGAAATATATTGCTGAGTTCATCTTCATCTGTCTCAGTGGCAAATCAGAGCCTCGCCAATGAGACGCATGATTAATGAATGCACTCAGATGGGAGTCCATCAGGATTTATACCCCTCATCAGAAACATCTGAATGTCCTCTAACGCTCTAACACAAAATTAGCTTTCACTTTACCGTCTGTTTAAAGTTCTGTGTCTGTAACATGCTTCGCGTCTGCGGACTTAAACGCATCAGCAGAGACATTTAAACACGCTGCATAGACTCGCTTACTGCATAGACTTTTTTTTTTTGAAGGGAGAGAAGAGCACCATACGATCAAATGGGATATAATTCTTAATAGAAGATCATTGGGAGAATGGCACCAGACTATAAATCTCCATTATCACAGGTCACAGTAGCCTTGACTTAAAACAGAACCAGAACTTTGGAATTGTCAGGGGAAGCCAAATTAAGATGGGCTTGAAATTTAAGTGTCAATTGAGCAGTTATGGAATAAATTGGAGCTATTAAACAGTCTGAAAGAATGTGTGGTGAATTAAAGTTCTATTTGAGCATTTCTTTTATATTAACATAAAGGTGGAATGAGAAAATGGATTCTGGAGCCTTATTGATTTATACTAAAACAGTGAATTACAGTTTCAGCAGGCTATCACTTTTGATGAAAATCCTGCAGGGAGAATCTCCCCATCTCCCCAGGCTGAAATAGATAATAATGTATTACAACAGTTTGACTTCAACTGGTTCAATATCCAAAGCTGCTGCTGTGAAGCATAATTGGCATTCTGAAAATAGAAATGAATAGCCTCTCTATCACCTCTTTGGATTCTCATAGGTAGAATATTCCTGGGTGTGTTTTACTGTACGAGAAGGTAATGGAACACAACACAATATTTATGTCTCTGCAAAGGTGGAGATAGTTTCTCCACAGAATCCCCCCCCCCATCCTCGTGCATCCTACATTATTGAAATGATATACTGGGACTTATTCCTTAAAAAGATTCATTCAATATCTCGTTCATTTTTAAAAATAGCAGCATTAAGAAAACCTTCACTTGGCCACGAGCGTCTTCTTTATTATGACTCCTTAAACATCTGTAAAAGTTAATTGGCTTTCCATATGACACCGAATGGGCAGAAATGCCAGCACGAAGGGAAGAGTCCAATTTAGGTTATATGTTACAAGTGGAGAGTGGAATTCTGTTTTATAATAAAGACTTTTATTACATCGGAAAAAGTCAAACAATTATAGCCCTCTCATATTAAAAATGCAACAGAGAAGCTGTTACGGCACGAGTTTATGTGTAAATCTGATGGTTTGCTCTATTTGTCCACATAATTATTTGTATTGTGCAAAGTCAGATTACCGGTGGGGCATTTTCTGTCAAGTGAAATAGTGAGGATGATGCACGGAACATCCTCCAAACGGCAGTCAGCGCTGCGGATCAGCTCAGTAACGACTGAACCTCCTGCAAATATATGTCTATAATTCCAGTGTTTTATGATTCTAAGATTCTCAGGCTTATATGCCAAAATGTGCAGTAATGTGTAAATACACTCACACAAAATGTGAAACAATAATTGTCCTCTGATAACTGTCCAAAGACGGTGCAAAGTCATCTATTTTGTCTCTCCAAACCCAAACCAAACCGAGCTCAGTACGAACTACACACACATGCATTTATTTAACAAGTTAACCACCCATAGTTAGGATCCGAGACCAGACTTATCCTGTGATAATTCAGACTTGTTGTCGCTCCACTGTACTCCCAACAACAACAACATAAACTTATTAAAACTTATTTTGGAAGTCCAAATACAAGTGAAGAATAAGAGCAGTTAGCTTCAGAAAGCCTCAGCATCAACAACCGCCCGATGTCGCTGAGCTTTATTGTTATTTTTCAAAACTGTACATTTCAAGGTTACGTATTCCCAACAACTTGGCTTCGCAGTGAAATACACACTGATTGCCAAAGAAGCACTTCTGTAAACCAAAAGCTTGTTATTTATTTGAAAACTGTCTTCCACGATGTTTGCTGTCCCTCTGGACCAGCTGGTCTTTTCTTACATCACAACATGCCTCTGAATGTTGTAAGGTAGAAGATAAAGAATTCTGAGCTCCACGGCCAGAAAAACATTCCAGCTGAGGAGAGTGAGGCAATCTGAGCGGAAGCCTTCATAGACAATGCCTTGTTTATTTCCTCTCTTCAAGGTTTCCGTCTGAAGTGGTTCCTTAACAACCTCCACCCCGGATGATTTCAAGCCCAGCCTCACCGTGAAAGCAGCGAATAAGACGACGCAGACACGGCCGGACCCACAGGTTGTTTCTGTGCCCACGGGCTGCGGTTTAGCACCCGAGAACATTAAGTAAAGGTCAGGCAGACGCTGTTACAGGTGAGCGGGTCGCAGTTGGTCCTCTGTGTGTCGTTATGTATGTGTGTGTGTGTGTAGATATGGGGGGTGCGGCTGAGGGATTGAGAGAGATGAGTTGATGACAATATGTCCTTTTAGTTGTCCTTGAGGGTTCAGAGATAGAGGCTGCAGTCAGGCGGAACCGGATGCCTGTCACTCACGGCGGG
>OMNV01007620.1:0-32859 GCA_900303265.1 Brotula barbata
AAGCATAGAGAAGACAAGGAAAGAATGAAGAGAGGGAAAGGAAACGGAAGGATGGAAAAAGAATGATTTTTCAGTGAACACGTGGGAAATACTGAAAGTATACACAGGAGAAGGAGGATAGAAAAGACAGAAACAAGGAGAAGAAATTGAGGAAAAGAAATGAGGAAACTCAAGCAAGAAGGAATTAAGGAAATAAAAAAAATAGAAAAGGAAATAAAGTGGAAAGGAGTTCGTCCTCACTTTTGAGAATTTTATAATCATCTGAAGAGAGAAGAAAGGAGAAAGGGATGAAAAAAGACACAAGGTTAGATGGATGATGGCAGGAAGACAGGTGGAAGAAGGCAGGAGAAAGTGAAAGAGAAGAAAAATAAAAGGAAAGAGAGGAAGTAGGGAAACGATGCGTCTCCGTCAGCAAACACAAAAACTCGGAGCGGAGCGTGATCGAACTCCGCTCTTCTCTTTGTGCCCATGTTTATGAATATCTTCCTCCCTTGCTGCTGCCTCGTTGTTCAGGAAGGTTTTAATGTAATGGAACGGCACCGTGAATCAGCCGCCTGAATGCCGCCGCCGCCATCGCCTCCACGGCCTCCACCTCCATCAATCTACTGGTGCATTCTGGGAGCAGGAGCTTCCCATTGACCTGTCTGCGGCTGTTTACTCAGGGTGATAATTTACCTCCAGTTTACCCTGCATTAGTCGCCACAAAGGGAACAGTTTATCTGTGTCCCGCCGTAACCACGACAACACCACCGCCAAAAAAAAACGAGCCAGAAAAGACTCATCAGCCAGCCAATGGTGTCCCTTTCAGTTTGTAATCCGCAGCCTCAGCTCTGCTTTACATTCACTGAAGCACAAACCCGTCCCAACGTTCACTCGCCGCAAGGTGTGAGAACGCTGAAGAAAGTTCAAGTTAAAATGATGCAATTTGATCTAAACCATGGAAACGCAGGGCTGCCATGGTGTCAGAATCAGAGTCCACCAGTTTAGGAAATGTGTGTGTGTGTGCTCTGGTCATTATGATTACACGTCTTTTAGACTCACATAATGGAAGTGTGTTATGTTAAATCTACAGTATGTCCATGTTAAACCACGACACATGATTGTGTTTGAGAAAAAAGGATTAATTGGGTTAATTGGAGGAATCCAAGTTTTTACCTGCATGTCAATGAAAACGAAAGAAAGAGCAGCAGAGGCACACGGAGACATACAGGACAGGAGTTTGATGGGAAAAACATCCACAAAATCACAACTGTGCTACTTCAGGTATGGTGGGAATGCAAATGAGGACTCACATCCAGGACATAGCACAGAATTCTATCCGTAGATGGTCCAGGTAAAATACTTCCAAATGTTGGCAGTTGTTTTGTTGCTAACTTAATCAATTATGTCAAGGTGGAGAAATCTGTGAACAAAACCTGCCGCAAACTCTGAATGTGACCATTAACCAAATCACACTGAGCAGAGCTATCATACATTCAGGTCATCACAGAAACAGAGCTCAGCATGTGTTTATATTAATTTTTTACATACAGTCAAATACTCAGACGCAAAGCTGCTGTTTCACCGATGAATTTGGGATTTTCACTCGTGACATTTAAAAAGATTTCATGTAGAAATCTGTAAAAATATGCATCTCAGTAATGGGTTTAGTCTATGAAGTCCTTAAAGTCAAATTGTCCTTCATCCCATGGACAATTGAAGAATGTTGTAGAAATGAGGATGTAAGAGGACAGACAGAGTAAATCAGATCAATGCCCAGAACTGAGATGATTCACTGTTTGCTTTTTATGGTGTCACACACAGAAATGGTGTTTGTTTGGATTAACGTAGCCTTTGAGCTTTATTGAAGTTTGGAATGGGGGTCTGAGGAATCTTGGTGCTCCCGGACGGTGTACACATGGCAGAACGTGTAGGCTGCGTTCAGGTGCCACCGACCCTGTAAGACCAACACACATGACCGTGTCAGCTCCCGTCATCAATCCTGACCACACATAGTCCCATCCCACTTCCCCGGCTAAATACACAAGAGCCTCTGTCCCTAAGGCATGGGGGCCGAGGGAGGGGGGTTCTGTTTGAAGGCACAGGCAATTTTTCTCCCCAACTCCTTCATGGATTTCTTTAAAGCTGGAATTTTGTTCTGTTCAGGACTGATGAGCTCATTGGTCAGGTGCTGCTGCTATTGGGGAGAAAAGGGGGTGGGGCCACAGGCGCCAGATGCATGTAGCTCTACTCCTTACGTCATGTATGCACCTTAATGCCTTTGAAATGTGTTTGTTTGCTAATAGACGTAGACGGATGATTGTCCATGGATTTATCCAGGTAAATGTCTTGGATATCGATGTAAATTTCCTCAGTAGGCAGACTGGCCTCATGTTGTGTTCACTGGGAAAAGGCTAAATTCATGGATTCTGTGGACGAAGACCTTTCAATCACTGTAAGTGATGAACACTCGGAGTGCATGGAGATGTACGGCGTGATGTTATGAGCTGCAATACAAAAAATCCTAACTTTGTTAGGACCATTTGCCAAACCAAAGATGCAGGACTTTGGAGGAAAGACAAAAAAAACTATTTGATTATTTGCTCCTCTTAATGTGACACCCTAGAGTTTTGGAAAATTACATCTGAGTGCAGTCATTTTGGCATTAGAGAGAGAGAGAGAGAAGGTTTGGAGTGCTGTAACTTGGTTCAGGAGTCAACAATGGAGTGTTTGACAGGGAGAAGATGATGATGAAGAGGAGCCGTGAGTCGTTCAGCCAGTGTGTGTGTGTGTGTGTGGGGGCGGGGGTAGTTGGAGGGCGAGCGGTGTTGGACGTGATTTGTCATACAATCAGAATCTTTAGGAGGACGGCTGCAGAGGGACCTCCTCTCCATATGTCTGCTTCGTTTGCATGTGAAAGCTGTAGGGTGTGTGTGTGTGGGGGGGGCATCATCTGGTTTGTGCTTTGTCTTCTTCCTTTAAACAACACTGCACTCAAGACATGAGGACAGGCACAGAAAGACATGAAGACAAGACATGGACAGAAAGACATGCAGACGAGGACAGAAAGATATGAAGACGAGGACAGAAAGACATGAAGAAGAGGACAGAAAGACATGCAGACAAGGACAGACATGACCCCCTGTACTTTGGTCTCGTGTGCGTTTTCCTCCTCTTTGTTTGTTGGTTCTCCCCTGGGTTTGTTTGGGAACGTCAGTAATAATGAGAGTGGTTGTTATTACCTGTTACTACCACGACATGTCAGCCACCGTGATTGGCTGTTTATCTCATTTGGTGACCACATGTTTACACAGATGTGAAAACATTCACACATAACCTTTAAAATCACTATTTTTCCTCACATTTTTGCCTTTTTGCAGTCCTTGCCAAAGGTTTCAGTTCAACTGATGCTCGTTGTTATAAGGACGAACCTGTAGGTCGTACATCATATACACGCTCCGAAAAGTAACCATTGGACTTTCATGTGCTGCGGTTTTGGGTTAAGGGAGGGGGGCTTGCATGTTTTAATCAATGATGATGATGATGATGATGATGGAGGCGTTAGGGGTGTGGTCCTGACACTGACACAGGGATCACGACCTCTTGGTTTTCATTAAATGTTCAGCAGACATCTGTAGCTGCACATTCCCTGACTGGAGGCGTAATGACATCTCAGAGCTGCCAATCTGCTCTCTGGAAGAATGCATGGCCCTGCCCACACTGCACAGGCCCCGCCCACTCCGTCACACAGAATGAGGACGTCCCCAAGGACCTCAGTGAGGGATGGACCCTCAGTGTCTTTATGTGTCTGTACATAGAAATGAGAACCACTCTGGTGTGTATATGTGGACATCTGCCCTTGACACACACATACACACAAATATACCAGTGAAGTACAAGTAACAGTAGAAGAAGTACTCTAAACCCTTACTACACAGGTCACTAACAGGCGTGCCCTGGTCCGGCCGGGGCCCTGACCCGGACCTATAACCAGTCATTTTTGAAGGGTTATTACACTTTGACTGAGCGTTGCCGTTGTGTTTGGCACAGCTTTTCTAGCCTTTGCGACGCTGTTTTGGTATTGGAGGAAACTCACAGACCAATTCATGTGTTTTAAGTCATCAGAAGTGATGCTACTCAGCCAATCAAATGTGTGTATTCTGGACTGAAGTCACTGATTACACATGCGGAGAGGAGAGGTGGGAGAGAGAGAGAGAGAGCATACGCACATAGAGCAGTGAAAGGGCACAGAGGCAGCTTTCTCCGCAGTGAACATCATTCAAACCAAACATGGTTCAAGGCTCACCAAAGAGCAGGAACTGGTGTGAACCAGAGTGGAACCCTGACACCATTCCAACTCCAGCTGCTACACTTTTTCATTCATTCATCTAATGTTAAGCACTTTATTTTAAGATGGACCTTTTTGAAAAGCTGTTTTACCTTTTTTCTCTTTTTGTTTTATTATTGAAGGTAACTCGAAATGATAACATTTTACTAGAGTAGTAGACAGACAGACAGATAATACTGTGTCGTACAGCCGTATGTCCTTGGGGACTAAAGACTTCCTGAGTCTATCTGTGGAGCAGGACAGAGACAGCAGCCTGAACAAACTCCTCTGCCTGTCCACGACAGACTGGTAAAACATCAGCAGCAGCTTCTTACAGATGGACCCCAGCCTCCTCAGGAAATAGAGAGGTCCCTGCCCCTTCTTCTGCAGTGTCCATGTTATATCGCTACAGTTCACTGTGAAAACTGACAGTAAATAATATTGAACTATTATTGAATTGTACTTGTCTGATTTGATTTGATAGTCCGTTGCAGAGTACACACAGACGTTGATACAAGTACTAGGCTACTTCAACATATGTGAGACTGAACCATGACGCAGGTGAGATGTGATGACGTTCACCACCTTTGCTTGAGGACATTTTCTCTGGCTTTGAATTTGAGTTGAATAGCACAGGTTTAGTACACGCATAAATACCTTCAGTGCCAGGTTGAAGGATTGTAACTATAACTCGAAATGATGGAAGGAAAGGAAAGGAAGGAAATAAGGCCAAAAAGACTACAACACAGGAAAGTAAACGCGGGGTCAAACTAAGGAAGTAAGTACAGGCATCAGTGGAGGACAAGAGCTGAGCGTCATCTGTGCTCTGCTTCCACCTGCTGGGCAACAACGAAACACTTCATTTTCGTTGTTTATATCATTTTTATTCATTACTTCCAGGTGTAGGATTGGTGTGTTCAGCCACGGTGACCTTACCTACTGGACTGTATACACTACTGCTCATAAACTGATGATCAGTGGATGGATGGAGGAAAGGTGGGGACAGAGTCAAACTCCCCCTGGTGGAAGCTCAGAGATGCTGGATCAGTTCAACCTTGACTCACTGTAGCAGAAAGGCAGGCAACACTGCCACCTGTTGGTGGACAATTGAAAATCTGACACTTGTCAATTGTAAGTAAGGCGCTTTCAACTTTTCCTCTACATTTCAGAGCAAAATATACTTGTCACTGCACAACGTATAACTAATGGTTCCATTAGTTACAATATTCTTTACAAAATCTTCACATTGTTTTCAGTAGCAGCTGTGAATCTTTGGCCCCAAGGTAATTCAGGGAATGATTTGATGTATCAGAAATCTTGAATTTCTAACGAGATTCTACTACTACAGTGCACTTGACACAATTTTAAAAACTTCACTGATATTGCAATTATAAACGATAAAATGTTTAGTTCCACACAGTTTGCGTAGGATTCCAGAACTACCCAAATATACGTTATATATGTTGTACCCATCACCTGACGATTTGGGAATTTACTCTTATACGCAGCAAGATGGAATCTACTAATTGGATATTGCAGGAAAAGTCTGTGGCAAGATGAGTGAAAGTATTTTATGTATTTTGAAAACACAAATGAATAATTTAAACATTGATAAGTTGATAAAACTTCAAGATAAAATTTTAAGTAATATTTTATTGGAATCTGCCAAACCTGTTTATGAGGACAAATAAAATAAAACCACAGCACAATTTTCTCCATAAACATTTATTTTCAAATAGATTAAGAAAAAATAGATGTTTTTTTTTTTTTTTTACAACTTTTCTCCTTATACGACTTTTTATACAGTACTTATGTGCATTTAGAAAATTAACAAACATCAGTTAATGTGGCAATATGCTGCCACAGGCTCTGAGTGGGTCAGCAGGCAGACAGAAAAACCCCCCAAAACCGAACTCAACCAGGTCACACCGGCACAAAGCAGCTCAACTTAAAGTTTCAAATCAAATCAATGAGAAAAAGTGCTCTTCCAACACAAGGACAAGCTAAAAAAACACAAACAAACACATGGAACACTTATGGAAAAGTGCAACAAAAACGCCAACGAGCTGTTTGTTCTGAGCGGAAACTGAACACAAAGACGACAGAAACAAACCCTCTTCCCCCTTGCATTACATTCAGAGTGGCGACAAACGGACGGAGCGGCGCGTCACCACGCCAACATTTTACTTCACTGAAAACTTATGATACATGCGAGGCTAGCAGAGAACTTTGGCAACACGTCAGGCCTAAGGTCGAGTGCGGCGGAGTGGCGGCTGGAACAAAACTGCTGACATCTTTGAACACTGATGTCACGGTGCAGACTGAGGTGACGGCGGCATCTGAAAGGGTCACATGACATGTTTCTGGATACCCGGGGTGAACTCCTTGGCATTTGGATTCAAGCTGCTGTTCACCTGCAGGTAAGAAAAGAAAAAGACGGCCGTGAGAAATGGCAATATAAGGAGGACAAACACTGCCCCCTGGAGGCTATACTGATGCTAAGCTACTAGCATCGGTGCTAATTCACTGTGCCACTTCAGAAAGCTTAGCCTCTCTCTCTCTCTTTCTTTCTTTCTTTCTATCTCTCTTTCTCGCTCTCTCGCGCACCCTACTATGTGTTCTCAGTGGATGAACTCGTTATGTGAGAAAAATGCTGCAGGTCTGAAGTGGGATGACTCACCACAACCATGTCCTCATACATGTCCATGTCCATGTCCTCATCCAGAACCACCAGGCTCATCTGGTCCTGCAGCTGGCTGATAGAGGGGGGCGACAGGAGGTCTCTGGACGGGATGAACCACTCCCGCTCCTCCTCCTCTTCCAGCATTTCCTGGAAGCAAAGCTCAATAAACTCCTCCTCCCACAGCTCCTCCACCACCTGCACAAGTGTACACACACACACACACACACACAGACACACACACACTTTATCATTTTAGGAAATGCGTTGCAATTGTGATCCAGTAAAAAATTTGTTCACTTTATTTTTCTACCCTAAATGTGAATGAGCTGTTATTGAAAGTTTAGACAGATTTTGAAGATGCAGGCCAAAACACGAAACACAGAAATGACACCTGCAATCACCCTTAATTCAATGTAAAGGTCTTTTAAGATGATCTTTAACTTGTGCTTTTTCCCCTGATGACTGACATCTAGTTTCCTACCATTTTTCAGTTTGTTTGTCCAGTGTGTGTCCCACTAGCTGGAGGAGTCTTCCTTACTCTTCCTTATACACCACTAAACTTTCAGCATGCTGTCATGTGACACGGGACGAACTGCATCAATGTCAGCTCAGACACCATTTGTGAAAACATCACTGTCAGATATGATATGAAAGAAAGCAGCAACTTGAGTTTTAACATCAGCGTACTGAAGAATGTTCTTGCTGTAATGTAACAATATTGGATCCTTTTGCCAGGGGAGAAATCAGATTACTGACCAACCCACTTTGGTCAGGACTTTACATAAGGACGGCTTTGTGACTGCATTAATGTAAAACACATTCTTTATGGACGTGTGACAGTAGTGTATGTATTACCCCTTTTGTTATTGTGTTACAAAATATTTATGACTACATACTTCCAGATCCATTGTCAATAGGTCAATATACTTTCAATCCCAAAAAACAGCAACAATTTTGTACTCAAATACCAGCATTAACATTTATTCAAATACTCAAATAAATAGCACAACAGAGCCATGTTCAAGAAAGAAAAAAGAAAACTGCATGTTTCTGTTGTAATTTTGTGAATAAATCAAATTGTACATGTTCACTTCTTTTTTATCCTGTGTTTTCTTGCATTTGTTTCCTCTGTGCGTACCAAAGCTGTGATCTCTTAACACAATTTGTCGTTGTATTTACTGCATAGATCTTCGCTTGTGTTGTTATAATTCTCATATGTACGTCGCTTTGGATAAAAGCGTCTAATAAATAAAGAATTGTAATTGTAATGTGTGTTTTAGGGTATTTCTTGACATAAACCTGTAAATTAAACCATATTTGAAATTAGTCAAATATGAGATGGAAACTGGGTTCATAAATGGACTCACCTGCCTGTTGAATTCCTCCTCGTTCTCCATCCACATGTATTCTGCGAACGGGTTGTCCTCGGAGTTGATCTGATTACCGAGGATGACCTCGGAGCTCACCGTCATGTTTCCGCTGCTCAGACTCGGATCTTTCATCTCATTTACACCCACAGAGTGTTTCTGCAGAACGGGGGAACACACAGAGCAATAAACTACACCGCAGAACACATTTCAGCACAGTTTGTGGATTCAAGCCGTAGTATTTGTCTGTTTGTTGGTGTTCAGGGTGACCGTGATGGCCGCGGTCTGTCTGTCTGTCTGTCTGTCTAACAGACAATAAGCTAGCGGCTGTCTGTCTCTGCCGTGTTTAGAGCGAGCAAACCGAACTTAAAAACAATCACAGCAACAGCAAATCGTTAAAAAGAACGTTCAATGCGATTAAGTTAATCTGGAAAAATGATAAATTGTTTATCAAAACTCTCCGACCTGACAAACAGTGGAAAATCCCCAAATAACCGAGTCTCCGTCGAACTCTTCGGCTGTAATGGCCGCGCTCAGTCCGTTTGTTTACATCGACGACGTCACCCCGTTCTCCTTTCTGATTGGACAAAAGGCGGTGCCGCGTCCGCTGTCTGCTGCTCCGGGCGGACAGCTGAGGGCGCCAAATTGTGACAAAGATGAAGCGTTTACAGAAACATACAACAAAAAGTCAGAGACAAACACACACACGCCTAAAGTCCCACGATGTCCATATGGATCAAATCATGAGGACGGCACAGTTTTCCTTCGAAATCCAAATGACGTAGAGAATATTGGAGTCAAACATCACAAAATCGAATCAGAATCGAACATAATGGAGAAAAAAATCAAAATGTTCTCATTACATTTCTCCACCGTGGCCTCTATTCCATAGAACACTCATATAAAATAAAATAAATTCTTAAAGTAATCTTCTGACAACTACTGACGACTGTCCGCTTTATTGAGGAAATTTTACAGAGAGATCAAGAAAAACCTCAATGGAGGATTTTAGGGAATTCTAACGAAGTTTGAACTCAGAATCTCACAAGAACACCGCTGTCTAATTAGAAATCAACATGTAATAAATTTAAGACTGTCTTTTTTGTGTAATGCAGGCTGATGTATGAGATCTAATACCATAGCTGCACAGGGCTGTTTTATTTATGCCAAAATGGAATAATACGCTGGCACATTAATTTATTTACGTTTTAGTTATTTATAGAGTTGATCCCAGGAACTCTTGTATGTTTGTACAGTTTTAATTCATCTTGACATCAATACTGACGTCAATACGTAATAACGATGTTATACACAGGCTTATCCAGGAGGTGTCGCTTTTTGGACTATCAAACTCTGGCAACAATTTTCAACAAACTTACCTCACGGCAATTCAGAGCTTTGGGAAGCTTTGATTCCATAACACTACGCAGATATTTGCGTATCCTTAGTGGGTGAATATATATTCGAAGAAAACTTCAAAGTACAAGAAAGCTGCTGCATGAAATCTAAACGTAACTCACTCAACATATGAACGCTGTCATTTTAGCTATCGCGATATTTCAACTGCTGTAATCCCGTTGCTTCATAATGTGTATTGAATTAGCTTTCTAGTTAGCGCCTTCGCGCACACAACAGGAGCTAAGGTAAGACTGCGAGTAGCTTATATTTACTCTCCAAACCAAACCAATTTAAACCCTCACGCTTGCATTAAATCGTTATATTAACAACACATGGAGAGACCAGTAAAGGTTTTACAGAACGTTTTCTGATAGTCGCAGTTGGCAGCAGGCGTCTGACGTGTAAGCTAACCGAACTTAAGCCCCGTGAGCTGCACAGACCAGATTTTTGCGTCATTTTCATCGTTACCATTCTATCAGGTGGTGTATATTAATAATACCTAGAAGTTACTTGCGAAATTTTGCACGTTTAATTCTCTGTCCATGGTAATGAGCTTTAACCTCATTTGAGATTAGGTGCCATTAGCTATTACTCGTTTCATCGTTCGTCCGCTGTTTTACCGAGTGGTCGTGTTAATTGGTGACATCAGGCCCAGACGGACGCCCGAATGAAATGATCCCTATCTTTAGCCCCTTAAGCACCGGCCAGGGAATTTGTCAATGAGTTCGCTTTGAGCTTAACAGTACGTGGTTATTTAGAGGACTTAATATACACATAATGGTTCTTTTCACACAAGACCCGCTAAGGTAGTTGATAACGTCACGTAAAAAGTAATTACAAAATCCCATAATTTCTGGAGATTACTGTAACCCTTAATTGGCGTTTTTAATTTCTTAAAATTCGCATTATTTCAAATGTGAGATTTATTCCAAATTAGATTTTTTCAGATGCTAAGATAATGGAATGGAAATGGACCCCAAAGTGGTCACTTCAGAGGATATCTTTTGTGGAGTGTAAGGTGATATGGTTTTGCAATATTATAATTTGTTGAATCATGACAACAAATGTAATGCTGGCTTCTGCAACACCTAACAGAAAGAGGCTATATTTGTGTTTTAAGGACTCGGATAATGTTACAATCACTTGTCATTTAGTTTTTCTAACAATGTGAATTTGTTTTGCTAAAATGAAGTATTAAATCAAACTTGGTCTTTTCATTTTATTTATGCATTGTGGTTAATATTCAAAAATTCTTTAAAAATTCTAATTAAACTGAATATTTCTTTTGTGCATATCAAGAGAAACTTAAATAAATTCAGATGAGTAATGTTACGTTTGTACATTATAATGGATAATATAAAACATTCATGGAGATAACTAAATGATCTTTTACTGTTTTAAGCATGTCTTTTATAGAAAAGAAACACACTTAAGTTTAAATGGATAAACTGGCTTGTAGACACAATTCACTCTGCAAACTAAAGAAACGAACAACAAGACTCAAAAAAAGAATATTCGGTCTCAATACCTCAAGTCATTTGCGGTTTAAAAATAAGTCTTGAGGCTAAAGTCGCCAGATAACATGTTCACTCATCAGTCAGTACAGAGGTCAACATCTTCTTCCATTCAAAACTTGTTGCGGAATTTTAATAAGAGATGAATCAAAGGATCTTTAATCACTTAACATTTCTTAACTTAAAGGCAAAGGTTCATTTCTGATCAGCTTGGAGCCACATTGTCGAGGCCTTTTCTCTGGGACATGACTGCTTTTAGTCCTTTACATCTTCATTAACTGTTGGCCTTTAGTCCTTCGACAAATTGTTTTATTCAAACGTACACTCGTGCTTAACTTCATATTTGTTCTGTATTTTGTGCTGATTTCAGAATCTTGATTTCACAGTGGAGATGGTTTGAGTTGCGATCCATCAGTTCATTGTTGATCTTCTTCCCTCTTGTCTGAGATGAATTCTGAGTCTATAAAGCTCTGTCCCTGTCTCCTCATCCAGCACTCTTTAATCGCCTTCTCTCTCGTTCTCATTCAACTAATTTTAAGCTCAAGTCTGTCCGTTTAATATTCTCCTCCATGTTTTTGGACATTGCTGTGGCTCAGAGCTGCTGGGTTCTTTGTGGAGACAGATTTTCAGGACTCTCCTTCATTGTGTTTCAGCAGACCCCCTGCAGATGAGGAGTTCCACTTTGCTTTATGCCATTTTCCATTCTTTTCACGTTCACCAGACCCTAGACATTGACTTTTTCCCAGTTCTCAAAACGGACTCTATTTTTGCAGCCTGCTTTATTCTTGCTCTTGAGTCTCCTGAAACGTTTTGAAGCCGGAGAGGGGCTCCGGCTCGTTGCATCATGTCTCAGAAGAATCAGTCAGATGGCGGTCAGAAAGGCTTTGCCGTGGGCCGTGGGCTCCTGGCCGCCGCAGAGACCTTGAACTTCAGCATGAACGAGCAGCGGTCTGGTCGGCCTATGGAGGGCGTGGTCTCCAGCATGGGGGTGGGTGGAGGCGATGATTTAGAAGGTCAGGATCGCTCACAGCAGTCCCAGCGTGGCAGTGGCAGTCAAATTGGTTACACCATGAAGCTTTTTACCAGCTTGGGGCTGTCCCCCTCAGACCTAGATGCTCTGGCCCAGATTCCCGAGGAGAACATCAGCGTGGAGACGCTGCCGCACATCCTCATGCAGCTCAAGGGCCATAAGGCAGAAGCGGGAGAGCGCAGAGTGTCTGGGAACTCCCTCTCTTCTGATGCAGCTTTCCGAGGTGGCAGGGAGGACTGGGGCAACGTGCATGTGGGGAGAATGGCTGGTCCTTCCATGGGTCAAGCTTCGGCCCGCTCCCAGCCCTCTGCAGACTTTGGCTACAGTTCCATGCAGGACATTTCCCCCGGCCGCGGATACAACTTGAATTATGGCAGCAGTGGTGGCGTTGGGGACAGAGAGAGGCAGTATTCAGAGCTTTCCCGTGCCAATTCCTACAGAAACCTCAGCATGGGGCCTTCACCAGCTGAGTCTGTCTTTATGCAGAGGAGGATCGGCCCCCCGTCACAGGGAAAAATCCAAGACTTCTTGGGAGTTTCGCCCCCCATGTTCCCCCACGTGTGCTCTCTTTGTGACTTTGACGTGCATTCCACCATGGTGAGTACAGGCCTTCCTCCTTTCTGCTTTTCTTCTGGAATAACTTGTTTTGAATGTTCCAGTTCAAACACTTGAGCCCCACTTGTGTTCTTCTGTCCACATCAGTCCATCACAGCTGCTATGGTAACAACGCTCACATTTTCCAATCAAAGGAGATCAATTTAAGTTACTTGCCTTGGATCATCTTAAAGCATGTTCAGTGTCATTTTCTCATGCCTACAATCAAAATACTCCAGCATCATGCAACTTGAAGTCTTCAGTTTCACAGTAGTTAATTCTGAAATTAACTTGTCTCTATGGATACATGTAATGTGAGTAAAAAGCTGGCAGAGAAAATGTTCTGTTGCAGGTAAAAAGTGTTCAGACAAATTGATTCAGTCCAACATTTGCAAAGTTTGAATCTGGCCAAATGTACAGAAATGTGAAGTTAGGGTAGAGATACACATCTGGATGGAAAGGTTTAAATGTTTAGCACCCGAACACTTGGAGTTGACCAATATGGTTAATATTCAAATACTCATTTGTAATGTAATTCCTATTTTCAATGCATACGTAGTTGTCAAATATCCAATCAGTGCACAGCTCATCATGGGAGGAAGTCTTCCACTCATTTCCCTCTTGTGTTTGTGGAAAATAAACCAAAGTATCCTAGTGGTTATGAAAACTGTTTTCTATCACTCTGTTGTTTGCAGAACCTTTATTTTACAAAGCAGACACATAAGTTGAGGGGAAATTGTCCAGTCAGTTTCTCCGTGGCTGTCTACCTCCAGGGCAGTAACACCAACACGTTTGAAACGTTACACGATTGGTTTCATCCCCACACAATTGTTGTTTGGTAGCTTATCACAGCCTGTCTTTATGAGGACAAAGGAACAAACGGAGTCTGTTCGACCTCATCGTAGCAGCTAATCTATCAAATATTCAGGAAAAAACAGCAAAAACTCACAGCCTTCAAACTGTCTTGTTAGAGTTACATTAATGTGATGTACGGGTCACTTCCTGTATAACTGAGCTCGCAACAGACTGATCAGCATCAGTAAGCACCTCTGTTGGTATCCTCAGGAGTGGAACCAACACACTAATGGACTCCGTCATGCTGAGAACCGAAGGCTGCTACTGGAGATGTGAGTCACTCAACTCAGATTTGTGCTGTTTGTGGTTTTTTATTCTGGACTTTGTTGAATGAGAGAATTGTTGTGATGCTGCCTTGTAATACAAAACAAGCACTGTCAAGGTTGTTAAGCATGATTCTTTGCTCCAGTCTCATACGCTGCTGGTTTCTTAATCTATTTATCTATTTATAGTGTGTTTATTTTGCTATTTATAACAACAGACAACTAATGTTCATGTCTGGTTGTGTTGTTGGTAATTTTGTGGCTGCAAGTTTCATTGTGTACAAGACAAATCTCCTCTGTTGCAATAAAGGTTGATTTCATTCATGTCTTTATCAGGTATCCAGACTGGGACCCTGGTATGGCCTCAAGCAGAGGGTAAGATGTGCTCTCCCTTTCTCTCTCTCTCTCTCTCTCTCTCTTTCTCTCTGCCAATGTATTTATCAGATTTATTTCTACTCGCATGTAAGCATAAGGAATCCACTGTCATTCAGGCCCTAGATCATAGGTCACTAACAATCGGTCCGCGGTCCGACCTGGGCCCGGACCTGGACCCGGACATATAACCAATATTTTATGAATGGTTAAAATAAAAATTTGACGGAGCGTTTCTGTTGTATTAGGCACAGCTTTTCTAGCCTCGCGTTGAATGGACAGTGGAAGCACAGCGTGAGTCTAAGATTGCTGTTGGCTGGTGGTTCTTACAGAAAAATGTTGTTTCTTGTTGTTCCAGTGGAGGCCTCCTGGGTCCTCCAAACCTGTCTGCAGGTCTGCTGGGACCTGTACCCATGTCCTCAGCACAGACAGCGGGGGGCGTGACCTCTGGCTGGGGTAAGACATAAATCTTTTAACATTGGCCTTGTTTGTAAATAAAACTGTGGCGCCATCACTTCTAGGTAAACGTCAGTAAATTTAGAATTAAGAATGAAACACCACAAAATTAACTGGACGAGAGTCCCCCCTCTTTTATTAAGTGTTGTTGAAGTACATCACACTGTAACAACACATACATTCCCCTAACGTCTTCTAAAAGTTTGGTTTGTCATGCAGTGCTCCTCAGTTGCATTTGGCTGATGTCACCCTATTAGCTTTACCTTTTTTTATGAAGCAAATGCTTTCCCATCACGGTTTAACTCCATTCCTATTCATCAAACAAAAGGTTATGGTTGATCATACAAACTTTAGGGCACATTTTGGAAATTGTATCCGATATTTGTCATTTCCATGAATCATTTTCTGTTCATTATATGAAGGTTTGCATAAAATACGGAGGTGTTGTGATGATTTGAATGCTGAGCTAACGTTAACGTCTATTTTGGTGTCAGGAGGTGGTGGAGGATCTGGTATGTCAGGAAAGAACCAAACGGGACAAAATAAGGTACATCCTCTGCTTATTCTGTGTACCAACACAAACAAAACACACATTAATTCTCTTCTGATGTCATCACATACTGTACTACCCTAGCATCTGGTTTCACTCATTTACTGAAGTTTATAAGATGCAATAATCTTCATATTACAATAATCGTCATATTTTGACCCAGTAGAAAGACATTTTTTACACATACATGTTGGACATTTTCAAAGTTGTTTAAGCCGTCCAACACATCCAATGTAGGACTTGAAAGTTCTACT
The DNA here is from genome assembly GCA_900303265.1 of Brotula barbata. Lineage (NCBI taxonomy): Eukaryota > Metazoa > Chordata > Actinopteri > Ophidiiformes > Ophidiidae > Brotula > Brotula barbata. The sequence continues at coordinate 15,643 of OMNV01007620.1, forward strand.
TGAAAAGTAAAAGTACCTCTTGTAAAAATCACTTGACTGATGTAACAAAAGTAATTTTTTTGAATAATTAATTTCTCTATTGTGCTGGCGTTCAGATGAAACAGATTATAATCCTGTCCTGTCCTCCTCATGTCTCTAAAGATAAATATGGAGCAGATGTTCAGTTTTCAAACATTGATTTAAACTTTGAAGCACTCGTTCAGTGAGTTGGACTGTCCAGAGTCCTCTATGTAGAGTTCACATTTATTTGCAGTCAATCTATCATAAACAGGAAGAACTCAGACCAAGAAACTCAGATCAAGGTACAGATGTTGGCATTTTTACCAAACATCACACCAAACACCACCATCAAACCGTTTGGGTTCAGTCTGAAGTCTCCCAGTCTGAACATTAGAAACATCAAACATTTTTCAATCAGTTTGGACCAAAGTAGTGAAGTCAAACTACAGATTTTCCTTCAGATATGGAGTTAAGGAAAACTGATAATTTGCAAAAATATTAATACCCGACTAAAGTAGAAAGTCTTAAATATTGTATTTTTACGTTAAATGAATATGTCCTCCAAGTTCAGACTTTCAGTTTTAATTACCCTCAGTATTTACAACTGAATCATCAGTATTTCAGCCCTTTGACTCAGAAAGTGTAATTTAAAATTTTTTTTATTTTGCTCATACTAAGCTCCTTAATTAGCTCCTTTGATTTGTACTTGAGGTTTGAGGGAACCTGGAAATGTCAAACATTTCTGAAATATAGACTGAGCTGAAAACTGACCCAAAATAATTTGTTTCCTCAGCTGAGAAGCCGCGTGGTGGTGGCGAAGTACGACAGGAAGCCGTTGAGCAACAAGAATCTGTTCGCCTTGGCCGAACCCTTCGGCCGCCTGAGGGAGCAGCTCATCCTCAAGAACAAAGTGTGTTACATATGTGTGTCATAGCACTGCATCAAAAAGACGCACACACCCACATGCAGTCAAATCTGTTGTACAAAAAAAAAAAAAGTCAAGCTCGGAGACGTCCGTATATTAGGTCGGGAAAGTTTGTTTCTATAGCAGCATTCAGACACAAAGGCCAAGTACGGATCCCGGGACGGCTCGAAGAAAAAAACGTAAATGGTTTACACTATTTACTAAATGGTTTGAATCACTTAATTAATGAATTCCCGAACGAACAAAACCGATTCCGCTCCATGTGGAGGAACAGCGGCTGTACATTGACGTCCACCGCATCGTGAAGCTCATCACCCCATCGGGAAGAGTTAGCCCCGCCCCCTACGTAGAGACCCCACTTCAGCTGCTAGTATCTGCAGTCTCTTTCTTTCGACCCGTAGTCATAGCTCACGACCGTAGATGAGGGTGAGACTGAAGATGGAGTTTTAAATTGAGAGCTTTACCTTGCGCCTCAGCTTCTTCTTCACCTCCACGGTGCGGTACAACTCCCAAATTACTGCAGCTGCTGCACCCTAAGCCGTGATCAATCTCCCTATCTCTTTTCTCTTCATGAGATACCTGAACCCCTCCACCTGAGACAGTGAGAAGTTTTAGAATTCAGGAGTATGGTCTAATCAAGAGTATGGTCTTGGCTTGCTCTACATGAAAAGTGCCATGAAATATCTTTTGTGATTTAGCGATATAAATTAAATTGAATTGAACCTCTTATTCCACTTAGCCTGTACCTGAGTCCTCCATTTTCATTTGAGGCTCTCTACCTTGTCCTGTAATCAAATTCCCTCAGATTGTCCATTTTGTGTGTAAATTGTAGGAAAAAATAGATACAGTGCTATATGAGGATTTAAAAAATTTTTGCGCAACCATACCAACTCAACTGTGAGTGCACGCGAGCCTTCTAACAATGCGTCCGCCTGTTGGTTATCTGCGGGTTTGTTGTCGTCCTCAGGCTTTCTTAGAGATGGGCTCTCACCAGGAGGCTCTGGACATGGTCAACTACTACCAGCAGCACCCGGCCTCGCTGTATGGCAAACCTGTCACCTTCTACCTGTCCAAGGAGCTGCTGGTCATTGAGGTAACCGCCCCCACCTCAAACATTTTTTAAAGCATTGTTTAGAATGTCGCTTATTTTTCATGTTTTGTAGTACATCCACACTTTTTCATATTTGCTGTCAACGTTCGCTCATTTCAAACTGTTCCCATCATTCCTTTTATTGTTAACGTGGATTTGCGTGTGTGTGTGTGTTTTTTTTTTTGGGGTGGTGTGGTTTCTCCTCAGAAAGACGACCGCTCGTCGGACAGACTTGGCAGGGAAGCCAAAGGTCACGACAGCCAGGTGGTGTTTTTCTCCAACCTGCCCAGAGAGGAAGAGAAGAAGAAGGAGCTGTTGACCATCGCCGGACGCTTCGGCATCGTCCAGAAACATCTTTTCTTAACAGATCAGGTCAGCACCTACATGAAGTTTCAGTATTTTTGTGTTTTCTGTCCTGGTATGACCGGATCATTAAGGATGGGCTTGTCTACTGTTATAATACCTCTTTGTGTCTTTGTCTTGTCCTCCATGTCTCCTTTGCTCTAAATTGTTAACATTGTCAACACTAATCTTATCTATATTTGAAAAGTAATGATGCCCACTTTCAAGAAATCAGGAAGTGAAAATTCTCATTGAAAACCATTTCAGCATTTGGCTCCTCAAACTCCTTGTCATGAATCATATTTTCCATCAGTTAATGAATAATAAAGGAACAGAACAATTAATTTGTGCAGCACCTTCCGTACACTGAGTGTGAGGGAAACTGCATTTCATTACTTTTTAATTTAGAGAAAATTACAGTATATAACATCCAGGGTTAAAAAATACAAGAGACATAAAAAGGAGAAGTTCTCAAATAAATTTAATACAATCATTAAAATAAAACATAGAGTAAACCTAATCAAAAGCACACGGATTAGTGAATATGTGTCCTCCATAGTTCTCTTCAGTAAGCCTGACACAGTAATACAGAGTTCCCAGAGGGAAGCGGAGACGTCTGGTCTGTTGAGAGGGGAGGGACGGCTGCTCAGCCTGGTGGCCTAATTGAAAGAGAGGAACAGCAAATTTTCAACTCAACCAATTTTGTTTTTAAGTATTTTTTTTAAATTCTTTTTTTCAAATCAAAATTCTTTTGTTGTAGTATTACTTTCAGTTTTAATCAACAATAATAGAAAAAAAGGAAGAAAGTGTAACAAATCTGTTTAAATTAGTGCATTTTGGGATATTGTCACAGCTTTTGTGATCTATATATTTATTTATTATTATGGCATCACCACCGTAGCAGTTAATTTTTTATTTTCTGCTTCTCTATTACTTTACTTTCAACTCCATTATGATGTAGTCAGTAGTGTAAATAAAAAAACCTGAGCTCAAAGTGCAGACTTTGGCTTTAATTTGAAGGCAGTCACGTCCGAATGAGTGTAAAAAGATTATCAGCATGTCTGCCCTTTGTCACATAAACACTTCTTTATTTTGGTTTTGGCTCACTTGTTTTACACTCAAACTTTTTTCTCTGTTTTGTGTTTGTGTGCAGGCTTTTGTCCAGTTGGAGACGCCCGAGGATGCTCAGATGCTAGTGAAGTACTACACCCTGAACCCGCTCACCATCAAGGGACGGCAAATTCGCCTCAACATCTGCACCAAGTACAAGACTCTCAAGTGAGTACACGGCCGCAGCCAATAAGAGCTCAGCACCAGGACATGGACCAAGCCCAGAGTGTCTGTGTGACACCCGGCTGTCTGTGTGTTGCAGTGTTAACCGGAGGGTGGGACAGAGCAGCTCAGGAGGTGATGAACGAGGCCATAGGAGCAGCGGTGTCACCACGTTCCCTGGGAATAAGTCCTCCTCCAAGAGCTCCTCGTCCAAGTCCCCCTCCAGCTCCAAGACCAGGGAGGACAAGAAGAAAGAAGAGAGCAAGGCCAAGCAGGAAGAGGAGGAGGCAGAGGAGGTGGCTGGAGTGATGCAGGGAGAAGAGGAAGTAGAGGAAGAGGAAAAGCAGGACACCGACGAGGAGCCAGAGAAGGCAGAGTCTGTTCAGGCTCTGGAATCTGACGACATTCCCAAAGAGAAGGTGAGGAAATCTACACAAGGTGGTTTGACGTACAGCAACATCCAACATTAAAGTTTCATTGATACATTTTAGCTGCACTACAGGTGTAACCAAAAATAATAATGAACACATGAAATGTATGCAGGCTGTGGATGGTGATGACATCACTAAGGAGCCACATGAAGATGTGGGCAGAACTGAGGAAAAGGCAGGAGATGATGTGGGGTCTAGTGAACAGGAACAGGAAGCGCTGATGGAAGCCGAAGCCTCGGCTGAAGAAAATGAAGCCAGAGCAGGTGGCGAACCTGAAGAGAATCCAGAACTAGCAGTAGAAGATGTGCCTGACGATTTGGTACGATTTCAAACCAAAGCCATCACAAGTGATTGATTGGCTGAGGGAGTTTTCTTTGTGTCAAATCTTTAAAACCCAGAAGGATTTAATTTTGAGAAGTGAAGACCAGTGGGAGATCCTTCATCCAGCTCCATTTGTGAGTCTGTAACTAATTTTGAGGCAGGCTGAGTTTTTAATGAAATTTTAAAATCGGTTGGCTGACCATTCGTAGTGAAATGAAAGGATCAGAGCTCATTTGTTTGGATGTATGCCAATTGAAGAATCATATCTCTGTGTCCTGCATATTATATTAGACTGAAGTGTTAACAAATGTTAAAGTGAATGTGATCTGATGACTTGGAAAGTGATGTACTGGGTATGAGCCAAATGGGGACATCTAGTGGTGAGGACGATACAGGCACACTGCGCGTACATGTCATAAATGTGATGTTGTCTGTGCTGGGGGATCAGGACTTCCTGGAGAACATGGAGGACTTTGTGACTCTGGATGAACTGGGAGAGGACGAGGACGAATTGGAACAGTCTGACTCCTTTGGTATGCAAACTTAAATGTTTAATGATTACACCAACAACTGAGCTGTTTTTACTTTTGGACGGTTAACATGTTTTCAGATCTAAAAAGACAGCTTACATTGACCCTCCCTGTGTTTCTTTCCTCGCAGATCCGACAAGAAGAGGGGTAACTTCCTGTCATTTTCTTTCATTGCCTGGTTTATTTATTTTACTGCTGTACAAATGACTCGTTTTGTTGTACATCGCAGTAATTTTATTTTTCACGTTTACGTCAGGGTATGAGGGTCGTGAACATCGTTGGTTTCAGGCGAGATTACGGCTTCGTGCAGGAGCTGCTGGCTCTCGCCAAACCGTTTGGGAAGGTGGTCAAACACTTGGTGCTGGATTTACGAGCTGAGGTACGCTGGCATTTTATTTTTGGTCCTCTGTCTCATTTCTGCTACTCAGTTGATACTGGACTTTTGAGATGGGTTTTAACAGTTCTATGAAAATTTAATTTATCTGGTAATTCAATCTTGACTCCTTAATGTAACAGTCTGAGCGTTCGCCTCTTCTCACGTGAGTGTTTGAATATTCAGCCAACAAAACTTGCGTACCTAACCAACATGGCAGCATTGTCACTACAGTTTTCAATTTGTCCAGCATTTCATCAAGACTTTCGTCCTACATACCAATGGGTCAAATTAACTACATAACTGTGTCCATGTACAAAATAGACTTTTGTTTCGTATTTATTTAAGTATTGGGACTCATAAATTTGAGCACACACCATGCGCTGCATTGAAGTGAAAGGTGATTATATAGTCATCAAAATATTCCTAGTTTGATTCCCCAGCTCTCCCTGATGTGTGGTCTTGATCTACAGAACTTGTCCATTTAATATTTTTTTGCTCTTTGTGGTGATGTTATATTTTTTTACTTCTAGCTCTTCACGCAACTTTGTCTCTAAACTAATTTTGTACTTGAGTAGCAAAATACATAATCGAAAGGAGGCTCAGACGAGAATTGATATAAAGGTTTTTAAATCCACATTTTTTTTTATTCATAACATTTTGGTGCATCTCTTTTCAGGCATTCCTCCAGTTTGCTACAGAAGACGAAGCTCGGGCAATGGCAAAGTTTTACAACAGCAACGTTACAGCATCGGTGTGCGGGCGACGCGTGAGGGTCAGCCATTCCATGACCTACCCCACCATCCAGGTAATAAACCAAACCCACCCCACCATCCTTCAGAAAGTATTCAGACACAGTCATGTTTAATCTTAAAATTACTCAAATTTATCATTCTCATCGATCTACAAACAATACTATATAGACATTTTTGCAAATTTATTCAAGATGAAAAAACCTGAAATGTATGTACAAATGTATTCAGAGGCGTTGCTACGACCGTTGATGTGTCTCAGGTGAATCCTGTCTCCATTGATCATCCAGATGTTTCTACACCTTGGTTGGAGTTCAGTTGTGCTAAATTCCATCGATTCGGAAAGACACACTTGTCTATGCAGATTTGGGAAGGATAGCAAACCATTTGTCCAGCATTGAATCTGTGCAATATCCCAAGAGTCTGAGCAGGAACCCACCCTCCTCCATCCTGTACTCACTGTGTTTCATCTTGATGAAGTTCCACGTAGTTTGCCCCTAAGGAACACAAAGCTCATGATCTCAGTCAACGGAGCAGAGTTTGAAGCTCTGCACTTGAGTTTGATGTTGGTGTGATGATGGACTCACCGTTTGATCCTCAGTGCGGCTCCAGTAAAGTGGTGTACATCGGCCAGCTTCCCACCAGCAGATACAAAGTGGAGTCCGTGCTGTCGCTGGCAGAGCCTTTTGGGAAAGTCAAGAAGTACTTCCTTCACCGACAGAAGAGAGAGGTATGACTGCCAGCCCCCGGATTCTTCGTCTGTGACTGACCTGTGCTGTTTAAACGTCAACGCTCTGTGTTTGTCTTCCAGTGTTTTGTGGAGATGGAGCAGGCAGAGGACGCAGAGAAAATGGCTGAAAAGTACAAAGCCAACCAGCCCAAGCTCAACGGAAAACGACTTACAGTCTACGTCTGCAGGAAGTACAAGCAGCTGAAATACGGGTGAGGAACAAAAGATCTGAGGTAACATCAAGGCCTCCGCACGGCCTCAACTGGATCAAATCTCATATCACTACTGAAGCTCCACCCACCAGTCGTTCCCTGGTAGCGGTGGAGAAAGTTTGAGTTAAAGTACAGATCTCATTTAGAAATGACAGAAAGGGAAAACATATCTGTAAAAAAGAACTTAAAAACGCAGGTCTATGTTGACACCGTTCACTGTAGAATTATTTGAAAATAGTGTTAGCAGCATTAGTACCAATTAAGCAGTTGGTTTAACCTGGCAATAATGAACCAAAGTGAAGCTTTAACAGAAGTTTTGTCCTTTTGTTCAGACACCAAAACCCTGACACCAACGAAGAGAAGAAGGCAATGAAGAGAGAGGGCAGCACGACGACCAAATCCTCTGCACACCCTGAAGAGCCCCCAGCCAAGAAGGCCAAAGAACAGAAGAAACCAGCCGAGGAGAAAGAGGAGCAGCCAGAAGGAGAGGAGATGGAAAACAAAGAGGTGGAGGAAATGAGCAGGGGCGAGCAGGAGAGTGAAGAAAACTCAGCAGAGAACGAGACGACTCCAGAAGATTCTCATCAGGACCTGATGCCCGGAAGTGGAACCACTGTGAGTTAATCAGTCGGTACAAAAACGTTCGTTACCTACAACAAAACATCTTCTATTAGGACGCTAACCGTAGAGCTACAGTCTGCTGCTCCGGTGCTTAATGTGGGCGTGACACCATTGATAGAGAACGCTACAGCGCAGCTTCTTTTGATTTGACTTACTAGCATAAACTCAAATGTTCTCGGTAGCTGTAATTTGTAAGCAGGTGATGATGATGATAATGATGATGAAGGTTGCTTTGTTGCACGGGGAGCAGATTGACGAGCTTGCAGGTGAGAACGGACAGACTGAGACCACACCTCCATCAGCTGACGCCAAACCCACCACGACCTCATTGCCGCTGCCCCCCTACGATCCCGAAAACCCCATCGGTAATACACGTTTGGCGTCTGACAGATGCGAATTGTACAACGACTAGAAGGTTGTTTGAGCTGGAATGAAGCGTGCGTTTGTTTGTTTTTCCTCCAGGAGTGGAACACGTGAAGATGGGTTATTACTGCCGCGTCTGTTTCCTCTTCTACTCCAACGAAGACGCAGCGAAGAAAACGCACTGCAGCAGCCAAGCTCACTACGACAAGCTACAGGTGAGACCAAGCCCCGCCCACATCTGAGGTTTCTTTAAAAGAAAGTTGGATAAATATGGTGTAACAGCATTTTCACCAACAACAGAGAGGAACAATCTGAATCTCAACACGGGTTTCACGCGACCCCGGATTTAACCGCGACAGAGGTCAGGGGCGATGTGGTACAAATGTTCGTCTCTGTATTGTCCTCTTCTATTGCGGATGAATATTAAGTAAATTTAACAGTTTTCTAAAAGCTTGTGTGGATGTAAACATTTTTAAAGTTATCTGGCTTAGTGCGGACAAAGTGGTGGTCCTCTTCCGTCTGTTTCTCATTGGACAGCTGGCATTTTTAAGCTGAGAGTAACTGATCATATCTCCTTGTTTTCTACTCCGTACGTTGAACTTTTAAGTTTTTAAATGGTCACAAAACAGAAGTAAATATAGGCAAAGATTTCAACAAAACATGCAAATCCAGTGGCGTTTTACACTGCACTAAACTTCCATTTTAGAATGTTTTGGTATTTGAGGATCAACTGAAGACAGATCAGATGGAGCCCTTCACATTCCACCTAACGGCATTTAGACAGCGAGCCAAAACCAACATTGTTTTGAAGGATATAAAACGGCGTTCAGCGAGTCAGACCTGAAACGTGAAAGAACGTCGCCGTGCATGCTCGTCGCTCAAATCGTGTTGTCTGGTGGGATGCGGCGTCTTCGCGTTCTCACCACGAGGAGAGTTGGTGAGTCGGACTTGGAGGATCGGTTACATCGCAGCGGTAAATGTTTGTCTCCTTTTTTCTTTCAGAAATACATGGAAAAAGAGCAAATGAAGGCAGAGAAGAAGAAAGTCAGGAAGACGTCTCTGTGAATACGGACTTTATACAGAATCTGTCTGGCAGGTATATTTAGTTCATCTGCAAGAAAAAGGAACATGAGATTTTTGTTTTGGTGATTGTTTTTATTAAAGAACTGTGGAAAGTTCAGCTTTCAGGTGCTTTTCCTTTCTAAAAGCCTTAAGCTGCAACCACAACAGACGGGGTTTTAACACCAGAGGGCGCTGCCTTCAAATCTGGCCTTAAGGGACAAATTATCAAATAAAAATCGAACATTTAGACTTTCCCACGAGCTTTGTCTTTCTACTGTGTTGATTTGTGATACCTAGTGACAAAACGCCCAGTGGGTGAACAAAACTTACGCACTCAGTTATACAAGTAGCTGAATCGTGTCCTAAAGGCTTTCTATGCATCATAAACTGAATATTAAAGTAAAAAATTTGAAGGTCAGATTATGTTAAAAAAACCTAAATTGAAGAATTTTCTAATCCATTTTGACAGAAAGCTCCATTAATTACATTTTTCACCAAACACCCTCTGGACTCCTTGGGAGTCCAGAGATACAAAATAAAATAAATGCATTCATGTTGTTGCTCAGCAGCAGCTTGGCTTTGTTTCAGGACTCTTAACTCAACGTTTCTTGGCGACAAGATTGATCACATTAAAACTGAACATGCCTTTAGCTGATGAAAACCGGGCTACGATGGCTGGATGGAAGCTCTCCGTTACCGGTGAGGTTCACTGGCAGACAAACTTATCATGGGCTGAGAGATGAGCCGCTGTCCTCACAAATAGGACATAGCGTGGCCGTGGTGTCAGATGAGCCTGTCCCTCCTACACTTTGTCTCCTGGGATGTTCAGTTTTGAGACTATGGATTTTTCCCCATGTGCTCCTGAAAAGAGATTTAAAAAATGACTAATGGGCATAATGTGGTCACATCAGACATTTGGACATTTCCAGGTTCAGGAGGGTAAACGTGATACTTGTAATTTGTCAGCAGCAAATTAGGACTAAATTTAAGGTTTGTGATGTTCATACCTCCACCAAGGCCAAACAGTTGGGACCTAATCAAATTTAACTGGACCGTGACCACAAGTTTGACAAAAATATAGCCCTGTTCTAGTGCCACCTGATGGTTTGGTCCCAATAGACACATTAAGTCGTGATGGGGCCACGCCCACTCAACCAATGACAATATAACAGTAAACACTGAATGTTTGTGTTGCAGTCTGTGTAGGTTCTGACCTGGTATTTCTGGTAGTGTAGCAGCGTGCTGCAGTGCTCCTGCTTTGCTTCGTACTCGCTGGCGTAGATCACCTGACACAGTTTGCAGAAGTAACCTACAACCGGACCGACAAACTCAGTCCCTGCAGGAAAAACATTGTAAATCACGGAACTCGAGGAAAGAAGAATCATTTCGTCTGCTGTACCGCCCTGGAATCACAGACTCTTACCAACTGGTTTGGTGGGTTTGGTCATCTCCACAGCTACCTCTGCAGGTTCACTTTTGACCGCAGCCTCGGAGTTCTCCATCACATCACCAGCAGCTGCCTACACAACCACAAATAAGAAAGACTCGCGCTGAGAGCAGGCTGTTCGGTCCGACACACAGGCAGCGACGTGAGCTCTCGGTCACGCAGAGCCTCTACATTTCTGTTCAAAACCTAAAGGTCTGTCAGTTTGTAGGATTCCTTCAATAACACATCAGTATTTGTACTGCAGTTACAGACAAAAATCCTTTGCTGCTTGTTTGACAATAAGCCCACCAAACATGTGTCCCATCAGTGTGCTGCTTAAATCAGACTCAAACATGGTGTTCAGTTCCAGTTCATACTGTGTCCAGCCTCACCTGGTCGATATTTGGTCTTGGCTTGGGCTCCGCCTCCTCTGAACAGTACCTGGACTTCTCTTCTCTTTTTATCGTCTCTCTAGTTGAGTTTTCATCTTCAGTCTTCCGTTTCTCTCTTGTCTTTTCGGCTGCTGATTGTTTCTCACACTTCCTTGACTCGTCTTTCTCCGGAGGATTTTCCCCTAGAAGTTTTTTTCTTGATTTCGCCTCGTCCTCCTGACCCTTCAGAATCCCGGCCATCTTTTCCTGAGCCAATTTTGTCCCCGGTTCTCGACTTGTTTTAGACGCAGAGCTTGTTTCTAGAGTCTTTTTGGATTCTGATTCCTCCTCTTGGTTTGCTGTGGAATCAGATTTTGTGTCTTGAGGCTTTCTAGGGTCAGAGTCTTTTTCTAGAGTCTGTTTAGACAGAGACTTTTTATCTTCATTCTTCTCGAGGACCAGCTCCTTTCTGGGAGTCGTTTTTAACCCCGAGTTCTTTTCTTCAGGCGTCTTGGATTGTGACCCCTTTTGTTGATTGGACATCGACTCTCTTTCTGCAGCCCTTGGAGCTGTTGTCTGCGTTGGAAGTTTTGATTTTGGTTTCTTTTCTGGTGTCGCCTTAGATTGTGAACAATTTTCTTGCTTCTTTTTCTCCTTTAGCTCCTGTTCTGGACTCCTTTTGGAGTCAGATGCCTTCGGTGGAGTCTTCTTTGAGTCATCGTCTCTTCTCCCCGGTGATTTTGTCTTTGACTCCGAACTCTTTTTGTTGGAATCGTCCTTCTCGGAGGCTTTGGACCTGCTGTTCCTTTCACTCCGTCTGCTGCCTCGACTTTTTTTCTCCTCTGTTTCCTCTTCCGATATTGTCTTCACCTTCCATCTGATAAAAAGAGATAACCAATGATACAAACAACAAAGTACAAGAAAGTGTTAAAAGCAGTAATACGGTACAAGTGTCCTTGGTCTGACTTTGACTTAAGTATCAGCTATGATTATTGTATGTGCCTACTGATAAAAGTTTGATAATAGAAAGAAAAAAAGCAGTGGAGTGCCTGCCCTTACAGGAGCGACAGGCCATGATGTGGAGCAAATGGGACCAACCCAGGTATGTGGATCAGGATTAGTATTTACTTTACTTCAGTACCCACAGCAAGTAAATGAATCCATCATTTAGAAAGACTCACCCTGTTATGAGTCTCTTGTATCTGGAGGACAAGTCGACGACGAGATTGTAGCCGTGAAAAGAAGGGTTTCTGCTGTTCAACTCCCCTACAACCCTGCTTGCGTCTGCAGAGCTGGCCATCTCTATGAAGCCCTGAAACACAGCAGGCGTCACGAATCCAACCAACGTACAGACTTCAGAAGAGAGAGGTGGAACGGAGACAAACCATTTCTTCTTCTGACCTGTCTGTGCTGGCGCAACAGGAGATAACGCGTGGCTTGTCCTTGTTTCTTTACGATTCTTACAAACTCAGCATCGGTGTAAATGTCAGTTTTTGGGAGGTTGCTGACGTAAATCACCCTGTGGCCTGGAGACTAGAAGCAAAAAGAGAAGACGGCATTACCCAAATATTCAATCTATACAACAAAGGTTCAGTGTGCTTGAGCGTTCCTCACCCTGGATCTCCTCTGACGTCTGCCTTCGTCATCTGTGAAAATTTAACTGATTATTAATTTGAATGTACACAGACATATATTGCATTCTCACTTATTTTGCTATCTTTAAGTATGGATAACCCCCTAGAGAATGTTTCCATATGGAGGGTTTGGGTTCTGCTTTGCAATACAAGTGAAAAAAGGGCTTCAGAACGTATCACCCTTTTTCAAACTACAACAAGACACAAGGAAGGGATGCCACTTATGCCCACTCTTTGCTATGGTAATCAAACAGCTCGCCTTAGCTCTGAGATCAGTGAATATCAAAGGAATAGAGCGAAAAGGATCTACTATATAGTATTATATATTTCTGATCCGTTATTCAGTATCCCAAACCTGATGGAGCTGCTTAATGAATTTGGCCAACTATCTGGTTATAAAGTAAACTTTCAAAAAGTGACTTGTGCCAATTAGGACAACAACCTTAGTTACATCGCTTCTCTCAACCCCTTTCAAAATCAATTCCAAAAAACTGAAGTATCTAGGGATCTGAATTACAGATCCAGATCTATAAGGATCTCTATAAAGCCAACTACCAACCACATCTGTTGTGTGTGAAGCAGGATTTTGATTCACTCTCTCTCTCTCTCTCGGTCGAAGTATTAATGCAGTTAAAATGACCATTCTACCCAAATTTCTTTAAATGTTTCAGAGTCTGCCATTTTTCTTATGTCCTCTTTACAGGTGGAGAAAATCTGTTATTCTGCTGAGGGAACAGCCACGAGCTTTTTTGTCACCTGACAACCATTTTTAACTTTCGAGGCAAACATGGAACCGAGAGCCTTGCAGTGATGTAGACTGAGCTCCACCGGCCCAGACGTGACCCATACATGTCTGTCCGTTCTTTTTTTTCTGTTGGTCTCGCAAGTCCTGGTCTTGTATGTTAGGGGTCGGAAGTAATGTTTTTTTTTCTCATAATTTCATACGATCTACATTCATTCAATATGTATATGGTTTTTTCTTTGAATTGTTAATCAAAATACTTTGAATAAAAAAAGTGTTGGGAGAATGTTGTGAGTTCATCTCCACACATTTGAGTGGCATAAAACTAATCAATCTGTTAATATGCAATTGTTGCAGCTGTAAATGCTGCACATTGTGGCAGTTTTGCAGAAATGCAGCTGCCAAGAGTTTTGAGTACCTTCATCATCATCATCATCCTGCTCCTCATTCAGCTCATCCAGAGTGATGCAGTTCTCCAGGTCGATGGGAAAATCACTCTCCTGTGGGAGCAGACAGACATTTTCTACTTGATAACTGGTCTGAGGATGACTGACACACATCAAGCAATAACAATGACTAACAGTTCAAAAGTTAAACGTCGACCAATTCCAGGTTTCACTTTCCATATTTTTGAACATCATTAAGGCCGTACAAATTTAAAAAGAATAAAATAGCAAAAGGTCCTGACTGTGACCCTTTTGACCCCATGACCCTACCAGATTTGATCCAAATCAGATTACACCTCTGTGATAACAGTAAAGCATGTGGGCTTTGGTCTGGTGTGACGATGAATGAAGGGCGTCTGCCCCCTGCTGGAGTCTAAGACGTGTGTGTCCACCATAGCTATGAATTCTAGAAAAAGACGCCACATTATGTAAAAGTTTTTTATTTCTATTTTAGCCAATCGGGGCCAATTATACGGTGATGTTGTTTTTTGTGTTGTTGTGTACCTCCATGTCCTCCTTCAGCTTCACCTCATCTGATTCTTGGTTGACTTCTGCTTGTCCCTTCTTCATCTTTCTCACTTCCTCTTCCTCCTTTTTCCTCTTGGTGGCTTTCCTTTCTTCTACAGCCTCACTTTTCTTCCTTTTAACAGTTTTCTGTATGTCCTCCTCCTTTTTCACAGGCATTTCCACCTCTATGTTCTTCTGCTGCTTCTTCACGTTGTCTTCAGGCTCCATTTTCTTCATTTCTGAAATAGAGTGACAAGAGGTTTTCGATTTAGACATTCATTGACTCCGTAGGAGGAGTGAGTAGTTTGTCTTCAAACGTACAGTCTTACGTCCAACATAAATTTGCTATGAAACATTAAGCTAATATGAAAACAGAACACTTCATGACATACGAGTTGTGGCGGCTTGGTTTTTGAGTGATAAAACATTTTTATTCAATCTATTTAATCACAATAAAGTTGATAATCCTGCCTCTCTTCTCTCATGAATATCATGTATTGGTATTACGGTTTAATAACCGCAGGTTGGTGAAACTCCTGTGAAATCCAACTGTCAGAGAGAGGTGATGTCACTTGTTAACATTTCCAAACAAACAAAGGTGGTAACGTTGGGAGTGTGGGGGAAGTAAAAGGACTCAGGAGACAAACGTTCACGGGAGTGGAGGTCAGTCTGCTGAGGAGTTGGTTTTCAGCTCAACATCTATGTAGTATGAAAACTAAGCATCTGTTCAAACAAAAACTGTGGAAAAGTGGTGTTAAATTTAGGTTTTTAATGAGGAAAGCTAAGGATGATTGATCACTTTAAGGTGTTTGCTTATGTAGGGTGGAATCAAAGCTAAATACATCTCTGGTTTGGCAAAAACCTTCACATGAAGGCACAAAACATTGAAACAGTTAAACGCTGTGTTGACAAATTTGAGGTGATTTTATTGAGTGTTGTGTTATGATACAAATATGCAGGGTTTTGTGTGAGAAACACGAGGAACTAAAAATCACTGAGGGGACTTTCACAACTGTTAATCCTGAGGATTTTTGGTTCAATGTCTAGGTTTCAAGCAGCACTGTGAAGTTTGACCTGAATGAACACGATTCTCACCTTGATCCTGAAAGTTGCTCGTCTCTGCCCGATAGTCATCTTCCTCGGTGGATTTCTTTTCGAGCCTTCCCTCTAACTCATCTTCCTCCATCTCTATATCTTCCTCTACAACGTCTTCATCCACCAAATTCTCTCCATCTTCTCCAATCACCTCCATGCCCTCGATGTCGCTCTCCTCCCCAGAGGACCTGCACACACACACAGGATAGCGGTTATAATCTTACATTTGTTTTGCCTTCATCCCGCGAGAGAGTTGCAGATGAACAGCTTGGTTCATTTCAGAGCAGTTACAAGATTCTTGCCAAAATGTGAATCACAATATTTCTCCCCCTAAGAACTGAGATCATGATTCTCTCAAGCAATTCTTTTTTTTTTTTCAACAAAAACATTAATTGCACGTGCCTCGGACAGGGCCTTAAAAAGATGACACAACATCCGTCAAAGTGCTGGACCTAAACCTAAAATTCTCTTGGAACTAAAAATACCTCAAGTCTCTTAACATAAAATCAAAGTGGGTAAGTGCGGCTGAACATAGAAAATAGAAGTTACAGCTTCAAAATAAACATAGTATATACTAAAAATATAAAACTTTTTGGACAGTACTTAAAGGTTCTCGAAGAGCAGCTTGTCAACATTTTGAGGCTTCAGGTGCTGAAAACAATTTCATCAGTGCTGCTCATGTTTTCCTTTTCACGCCACAACTCCTGTCTCCACTTGGATCTGACTGCTGCCTTCCTGCGTTTTCAACATGTACAGTTTTGGGTTACCGTAGCAACTGGGGCTGAAAGCAGAGAACTAGCAGCGTGCAAGAGAAATGACAGAACGTGGATTGAGTTGTTTGAATGCTTTATTAATAGGTTGTTTTACTTGGTGTACCTGTGTTTGATGTAGACACTAAGTTTAAATCAACACGTGTATAAGTATATTTTTCTTACCATGTTACTACTATTACTGGATGACTGGAATTTCCTTCAGGATTAATAAAGTGTCTGTCCATCTTATCCTAAATTCACAGTCACTTGTTTAACAGAGAGTTTGAATGATCGTGGAAACCATGGTGGTCTAACTAAAATACAAAGCAGAAACTCACTCTGATTGCAGCTCGGCTCCACTGTCGGGTTCTAAGCCAGTGGGGGGCGCTGTTTCTTCATTTGTGACGGAGATTTCTGGTGGTGACAGAAGAAAAAATTGGATGTATACTCAGAACAACAATACTTCCGTTTACCATTCATCACAAACTAGTGGTAACTGGACTGTACCATTTTCAGACTGTGCAGGGTGTAATCCTTACCAGTTTTCTCATTTTTGACTGAAATGACCTTCTTTTCTTCAGAGGATCTACTGGGTCTGCCCGTGGACCTTGATCTCTCTTCCTCATTCCGCTTTTTCTTCTCTTCATCATCTGATCTTCTCTCCTCCTCTTGTTTTTTCTTGGTTTCTTTCTCCATCCTCTCCTTCTCCTTTTGTTCTTTTTCCTTTATTTCTTTCTCCTTTCCTACTTTTTCCTCTTGCTCTTTTTTGCATTCTGCCTCATTCCTTTCTTTCTCCTTTTGTTCTCTCTCCTTTCTTTCTTTCTCCTTTCGTTCTTTTTCCTCTTGCTCTTTTTTGCGTTCCGTCTCCTTCCTTTCTTTCTCCTTTTGTTCTCTCTCTTTTCGTTCTTTTTCCTCTCGCTCTTTTTTGCGTTCCATCTCCTTCCTTTCTTTCTCCTTTTGTTCTCTCTCCTTTCTTTCTTTCTCCTTTCGTTCTTTTTCCTCTTGCTCTTTTTTGCGTTCCGTCTCCTTCCTTTCTTTCTCCTTTTGTTCTCTCTCTTTTCGTTCTTTTTCCTCTTGCTCTTTTTTGCGTTCCGTCTCCTTCCTTTCTTTCTCCTTTTGTTCTCTCTCCTTTCGTTCTTTTTCCTCTTGCTCTTTTTTGCGTTCCGTCTCCTTCCTTTCTTTCTCCTTTTGTTCTCTCTCCTTTCTTTCTTCTCCTTTCG
>OMNV01007621.1:0-35219 GCA_900303265.1 Brotula barbata
AAAATGGGTGACTATAATGGATTTTAGGATTAAAAAAAAATATATATATATATATATATATATAGAAATTTGGGGATGTTTGAAATTCCAAGCCTTTTTGAAATAATATGATATGATATGATATAATCAATCATTACTGAGTTTCTAATGTGGAAAATATTTTCTCATGTCATGTTTCATGGCTTGTGTTGAATTTTGAGGATAACAGCCACACTTTAAACCATCGTCTTTTCTTTTGACCTCATATTCACCTCACAGTTTAAAGCTCATAGCTGCAGGCTTAAAATATGTTGTTTTGACATTAATACATGTATCACAGAGAACACAGTTGTACACAACTATGCTTGAAGTAGGCCCCCTTGACACATGTTCACTATTGACATGCTGTTCAGCACCATGGACAGCGTACAAGCCCTCTCTATTGCAAATCCACTCTATGTTACATAGATATGCATATTCATACCGTCATTCTGCCCTGTTAAATCCATAATTATGATCAGGAGTAAAATGTTTATATTGATTTTTACCTGTTACTGTCACAACCAGGTAGTTTCTTTCCCAACAGGGACACACATGTTAATCAAATCTCTGCAGACATGAAACAACAAGCGTTCCTGTTTGGAGCTCAGAAGTCTGGAACACAGCACGGTGAATCAGAGTGTCATTTGTCAGGCTCCAGTCTATGTGATTATACAGAGCGAAGAGCGACATCTTCAGGGAATTCATAACAGCTCAATCACTGAGGAGACAAGCAGCAGCTCACCTATAATTACACGCACCATTATTCCCTGATGCAGAGCCCCACATCCTCTGCCGGGCCAGCTCATTACTCATCACTTGTTTTTATCACTCCTGCACAGAAAGGCATTGTTTTTGCTTATTATGGGTGAATGAGTAAACACCATATGAATATATATCAACATTCAACATGAAGAATTTTAGCTAAATGAGATTCATGATGAAACATAAATTCAGAGACAGATGGTTGGTTCCCTAGAGTCCACGCTGCTTTATGAAAAATAACCTCTAAAACTTTCCCATCCAAACTTCCCCATAAGTTCACAAACTCACCAGCTGTGAACGTACTCTGTATTAATTATTACTTGGAGGGAGAGCTAATGTTTGTGACGAACCTGTGCACCGATGAAGGAGTTTGAACTAAAGTAAAAGCAACAAGAGAATGCCATACCTATTATGAATAAACCATGCCTCTATTGCCGTGACACTGGTTTAATTTTGTTCTTTGTATGTTTATTTTAAATGCATTAAGTCATCATTAGCAGGAAGAGTGTGAAGTGTGTGGATTTGGTAACAGGTAACAGGTTTCTGTGCCTCCTACTGTTATGAAGTGGCATAAAAATAACTGAACTTGTTCTTTTGGAGTGTATGTCCACGTTTATGCTCTGGACAAGAAAAGGAGATAACAATAAATCGGACTTCTATCTCAGGTCTCTGAGCACCAATCGACCGGTATGCCAAATGCCAATAAACAACAAAAGTAAAGCAGCAACGTGATTTTTTTAGAGCTTGGGGACTTAATTGTGGTTCTGTTATAACTACAAGATAGAAAGAGTGATGATGGTTTAAAGATAGGAAGGTATAAACAGTGCTGCTAGGCAAAGAGTCTCTACAATGCAGTATTGCACGTTTGAGTTCTCTCCAATTAATGTAGGGTTTGGATATGATGCACATATTTCCATATCAGCTGAGCGAAGCCATGATAGACGAATCCTGAGAATGTTCGACATTTTAACAACAAGGGCCATGTTTGGTTTGGTGGCGACATCATACAACATGAAATGTACTGAAACAAACACACCTGGGAATTGTACACTGGCGCGCCATGTGAATTTTTGCCCCCAAAGGCTCCATAGTAAGAATATGCTGAGAACCGTGGGCTATATGTAAAAACCCACAAAACAAAATAAAGTTTCTGTGAATGCAAAGTGTTTATAGTCAAATTGTGTATCAAAACAGGGACTTGAAGCCAGACTGCTCTTGTATCTGACAGATCTGGGGCAGCATCTCTGGGGAAACTATGGCAGCAGGAAAATGTGATGTTTCCATTATGCCTGTAATGTAGTTTGATGGAAAAGTCACATTGCAAAAGTCATAGATAGGGGTCAATGTAGATCATAAAAGAACTCCCCTAAAACCAACTGGTGCATTCCCTTTAGTTTAAAATAAACCAGTGCATGAATGTTTGAGTTGAGGTCCTTTTTTGAGTTCAGGTCCTTTCATGTTTCTGTAATGAGGCCATTCATCACAGCATATGAAATATCAGTGACCTGCCTCGCCTATAAACACTTATCCCTGCACTGACCATGCAAAGATGATGCCAGGCTGCTCTCTTTTCCATTGGTCTCACCTCCCCATTGTCTCTTCACTAAAAATAGAGCAGCCAGATTGCTGATCTTTATCAGTAACTGGACAGTGAAAAAAATGTCCTTGGAAAGCCATGGAGAAGCAATGTCACAGTGGGGTGTAGGTCAGATGGGGCGAGGGGGGGCTTCATTGGTTTGAATTCAAGTTTCAAAGTAAATCATTGAAATGTACAGTAAGTGCTTGGGTTTGTTAAGATTTATTTGTCATTTCATGTTAAACTTCTAAATAATCAAAGAAACAAATATTCTGTTGAATCTGTTTGATCTTTTTTTAAATCCATCACGTCATTATGGGGTGTTGTAAATTATTTGAATATAATGATGCTGACTACTTGTGGAATGCCATAACTACAAAAACTACAGGGGAGTTTGTTCATGTTATAGATGGGTTCGCTCCACTGATAAGTTTGACTTTGTATCAATAACGAGCCTTATCATTCAATACCTCAAGAAAGTAAAAACGTTTCAGTTTGGTCTCGCAAACTCCTTCCTCTCATTGTTTTAGATTTAAGAGCCTGACGTCACATTGAGGAGCACTGCATAAACATACATGACCAGTTTAGGGAAAAAATATGATTATATCCACTATTCTGAAGAAAATATGCTTTTAGATATGACTTTGCATGTGTTACTGTTGTATGTAGGCCTGATTTTCAGTATGTCATCTTCAAAGTCCTTCAACTCTTCCTCAGAGGTCCAAAGGCATTCCTCGGCCAAACTGGATATATTACCCATCAAGCACATTCTGGGTCTGCCCAATGATCTTGCAGTTTGACATGTCTAGAACACCTTCCCAGGGAGGCCTCCTGATTCCATGCCTGAACCATTTCAACTCATTCCTCCCAATGCGAAGGAGCAACACTTCCCTCCTAAAATCAAAATTCTCTCTGTGTCTGTAAGAATGAGTCACAAGACCCTGCAGAGATAACATAACTCCCTCCAACTGAGTTCCAGTTCATAATCATGTAGGAGGTGGAACATTGGTGCTAATCCTCATCCCAACTGATCCAGTGCACGCTGAGGGTCCGAGCCAATAAAGCAATGCAAGCCATGCTCTAAACTTTTCACTCAGCACTCACACTAACACACCATAACACTCCTGAGAATGAGCGTCACTGTGATTATAAATCCAGTTATTTCTTTTTACCCTGAGGGGCCTGGAGGACAGATGTGGTTTTCTGCAGCATTCCTGAGCCCAGTACAAAGAAACACAAATTAGTACACCAACTATGGACTGGAATCACACCAGAATCCCACTGGAGGAAAATTCAGCTAATTAAATGTTACTTCCCCTAATTAATAAAGCTGAGATAATATAAGATGGATTCCATATTTATGCTGAGACAATAAGTCATGAGTATGGTTTATTATAGGGAGAGTTTAGAATGGTTTTATTTCTAAACATGAAAGTCTCGTGTTAAAAATTTGGATTAACCATGATCCTTTGGCGCCACCTGCAGGATAACACGAAAACAAACCTTTTGTGTGATGGTGTCAGGACAAAAATGGAAAAATCTACAGAAAGACCATGAAAAATGTTTTCATACATCAAATATGCGAGATCATATGAGTACTGTATCAGATTTATACCTTATATTCCAATTATCTCCTCAAATGTGTCAAAGTGCAAGAAATTCCATTACATGCTGTCAAATATAATCTGACCAATTATATTAGCATTGTGAATCACAAGATATGAAGCTGGTACCCGTGGTGATTAAAAAAAAACCGTGATGATTTGAATCATAATCATTAGAGCGTATAGGTGAGGGAGTACAATAAGGAATAAAAAAAAAAAAAGAAAAACTATGAGTGGACACATTTATTTCCAGCATATAGTACAAATGATTACAAGGAGTGGCATCTGCTGTTATGAAATAATTGTTAACATGAAGCACAGCTCATAACTTAAGTCCTAAAATGTAAAAAAGAGAGTCAAAACTTACAAAATGTTCTAATTATTACCAATGTCTAATTATGGAACTTCACTGAAACATACTGTTCTGCTCTAAAGAATCTGTCTCAGCACACCAAATTTATGAAAACTCAGTGAATCAGTAGTTTCGACATTGACACTAGTAGATGTCCAGTCGGTCCCAGAAGTCACATACAGGGTCCCTGGTTCCCACCTGTGCATGTGAACGCAGAGTCAGGTTCATCACCAACCAGTGGTTGGGGTCAGAGTATCGCGGCCAGATGGGCAGACGCTGCTGCCGACAGAAAACAGTCTGTTGGACCCGTGAGGATGGGTCACCCGTATGGGCAAAGGCACCCCAGTAACACAGCATCTGATTGGCCAGCAATCTCTCAGGCATAGACAGCGTGTAGTTGGCCACTGTGGCCGAGTTGAAGAGGAAGGGCAGCTCAGCACCGTGGCACACACGCTCATAGCAGAAAGTCAGGCCCGACCAGACGTTATGGTCCGAAGCCACGTGGTCAAACACGTACATCCACACCTTACTGCCCACCGCTGTGGCCGCACGGGCTGACCGCCTGGACGGACACAGGAAGATATAGTCGGTGATGATCTGGGAGAAGAAGCAGAAAGAGACAGGGTGAGATGTTTACATTTATCCTTCACTTCATACAGTTAATAAGCTTTGTCAGTGTTAATTCATCATTTGCTGGTGCTGGTGTGTTATAATTCATATTTAATAAAAGGGTCCAACTGGGTGAGGTGGGATTTTTATCTTTAACCTAGTGAAAGAAAATCTGGCAATGTTATCCCATGGATCTGGACCTGGGGGACTCAAATATCTGCTTGAATACAGGGAATATTAAGACAAGCCTGTAATGAGTAGCCGAGATTATTTTGATTCAGTACCATGCAAATGATTGCTATGTATTTGTAACAACTCAAACGACTGGCCTTTATCCAAATCCATGGGTTTAAATGAACCTTTGCATAACAATCCTTCTGGCCTGAAGCGCTTACCTGAGCTAGCATATCCCTGTGGTCTGTATCCCTGTACAGAGGCAAGTACTTGTGTAGGATCCAGAGAGCGTGCTGCTTAAAGATGGCTGTGGTGTACACAATGCTTTCTATAACTGACACAGGCTTGGAGAAGACAGAGTACGCAAACATCACCCCTTCTTCTGATGTCGTACCTGCAGAACAAACAAGCAGACGACTGTACTCTTTGTACTCTTAACTGTTTTGAATGTCTCCAACAATCGTTTTTCTCATTATGTTTCTTTGTTGTTGTTTCTCTTACCCAGCAGCACTGGTTTCTCCCTCTGCCAGCGTCCATTCATGAAGGCTGTGACAGCCTGCTCTTTAATTAGCTCTCCATCTATATATGGACCCCAAGTCTCAAAAGCCTCCAGGAACCTGAATGGATTCACAATCTTGGAACCTGAATCATAAACACACAGGTTACTGAGTTAGATAAAAAGCCTAAATAGCTAAATAGCCAAATGCAAAAGTACAAAGTGTCTGGACGATAAGAAACTTAACTCCACTCTGTGCTGTGCAGCTTAAAGTGCCGAGTAATCAGATCATTATTCACTGATTGGTAAATACTCGAAAATGCAGCACGTGTAATCTATGTTGGCCAGTATTAAATAAATACATCTGGTTACAGAAATGCAATTTTGTGTTTAACAAGCTTAATTGTGTGTTCCTTCATATCTAATCAATCATTCATTAACTATACAATACAGCCATGTAAGTAAATAAGTACTTTATGACATTTGTAACAATAATATTCTCTGGCCAAACGTTGTTGAAAACCTGTTTATCTTCCTGTTCTTCACTTTTAAATATTCTGCACCATCAAAACAATTTTAAAATTTGTCCTACTGGCTTTCTGGGCAGCAAGGACATCCTGTGGACTGAGGGACAGCAGGCAGTCGATGTCGTTGACTGAGCAGTTAGTCTGTTTGGCAAAGTCTTTCCCCAGCTTCAGGGCATCGTGCCTGAGAAAGAAAGGCAGGGCAGCAATGTGTGACGTGGTCCTGCTTCACTCATATCGAAGTCATTCTAACTGAAATAAACTCATGACAATCTATTAAATCAGTGAAGGCCTGTTGAAGATTAGATAATGGATTATTCAATACTTCAATACTTTCTTATCTAAGTTTTTATAGATGTTTGATTATAAAGCCAATCAGTAGGTGAGCATGTTCTATGCAGATCTCATCTGTGTGTTTGGATCTATAACATCCTGTCAGTTACACTATGAACAGAGGAGTGGATCAGTAACCAGCTGGTTCCTCACATGATCTTCAGAGGGATGGAGAAAGGCAGACTCTGTAGGACAGCCTGCTTGAACAGATGATTACTGCTCTGGATCATCAGGTGGAGACCCACTGACTGAGCACCCGCACTCTCCCCAAATATAGTCACCTGACACCAGATACAGAGGAGTGAATATTAAACACCTGTCGTGAGAATGACTGTTATGCATGATTCTTCAACACCCAGCTTACTCTACTATTCTCTAGTGTTTGACCCCTCAGATCAGACTTTATCCCAGGTCAGCTACGGCCACCCCACAAATGGATTTATATGAAATTATGATAAAATCTCTCCAGGATTATTGGCGGGATTCTCGGGTTGTAATTACGTTGAACAGTTTGTAACTACGACACCTCAGGCACAGAGAGATTTTCCTGTTTGGTTCAGAACTTATCAATCAAATCCTTACGCCTGTGTGCGTTGTTTGGTGAAATTAAGTATAGGCTTGCCTTTCGAGGATCCCCTCCGAACACAGCGATGTTCCGCTGAACCCATAGGAGAGCTGCCTGCTGGTCTAAGATCCCATAATTCCCTGTAGCTGAGGTATGAGGGTCTTTGCCCGACACAAGGAACCCAAATGCACCTTAAAAACACAGATTCACATGATGATCAGCTGCACAAAATTGACAGCAGCAAGATACTCATTTCCTCCAGCATTCACTGCTGTCTTGAATGATAGCAGAGTAACGACAGGCTCGGGTTCGATAATGTCTTAGATGAGGAAACACACACACATTAGCCACGTCTACTGTGTTTTATGCCACCAAACAGACCATGCAAAAAGAATCCTGCACATATTCAGATTTGACTGGTTTCCAATGTTTCGTCAGCGTTAATTTGAGTTTTACCGATAATTCATAATAACTTCTGTGCTGAACTAAACAGAAACTCAACTGATTTAAGATACTTGAATATTAAAATAAAAAATAATGAAAAGAACTTGAACTAAAATTATATTGATACATACATTCATCGAAGTGCTTGCTTCACACTGTAGAATTTTGAATGGCTAGACATCATGTGAACTGGGTGAACTGGTCCTTAAATAAAACCATAATAGTCTGGAATAGGTTTATCCTAAAGTAAAATTCTTTCTTACCCAATCGATATTCCATGCTTACAACAAGAGTGTGTGTGAAGTTACTGATGAAGCGTCCATCATACAGCGGCTTGAAGGCACAGCCAGCAATGAAATCCCCACCGTGGATCCAAACCATTACGGGTAGTGGGTTCTTCATAGGCGACGTGAAGTCCACATCCAGAGGTACAAAGATGTTGAGGTAGAGACAGTCCTCACTCACCTTTTGGGTGACACACATTCACTTCCTGATTATTTGTTCTTTCATATTTCATGCAGTTTTATACCATTGAAGAAACAAGATAGAGGACAGCAGATTGTGAGAAGAGTAGAAAGAGTTAAATCAGGAGGAAGCAAATATTATGAGGCTTACCTGGCATAAGTATTTATGAATATAAATAGCCCGCTGACCTTCATATATTAAATGAACTACAGTACACCCTGTCATGTGTGATATATCTTAATTTTGTGCTGCATTTTGAGCATTTTTGCCATTCAGCACTGCAAATAATCCCGAATTTAATAATTATTCTTGTATGTTATGATTCTTAAAATTATTGTTTTCCACTATAATCATATCAAATTCAAATCAATGGATTGAAATGAGAATCAGTGGTTTGAAACAAGGTGTAGACAGACACTGAACTAATACAGAATAAAATCTTGAAACAAGCTTTATTTTTTCATTTTGTTTATACTTTTTGGGGTTAATCACAGACCAAAATAAATCATCATGTATTAAACTGGACATGGTCACAGCGATGTTGTCTGATGAGCAGTGTAAATAAGCTATGGGCTTATTTCTGCCTATAAAGTGGTGCTGATTAAAAAAGTTAATGTATTGACATTGATTCTGTCAGTGAGCTATTGCCCCTCAGAGTTGAAGAAGTGGAACAGAGGAAGCAAAACTTTATTGTTTACTGTTGTCCTTTTTTGTGAAAATCCATGTAACCCTAAGAGGATAATCAGACCCAGAAATGAGAAACCGTGGTAACATGAGAAAGATTATCAAGTTGTAATGTTGTCATACATCCACCCTTACCTTAGGAGGGCACTCAGAACCAGGTCCACTGCAGATCTGCATGCAGGCAGCTCTGGGGAAGGAGCTGTCATAAACCCCCTTCCATGGACTCACAGGTCTTGGCGACTTCCAGCGGTAAGCTCCAACAGGAGGGTCTGCGTATGGTATACCATAGAATATATGGGCCTCATCCACAGTGATCCCCTTCAATTGGCCATCTTTGGTTAATACAAAAGGGCCCGGGATTCCATTCATATCCTGAATCACTGGTGTGTTGTTGGGTTCTTCTTCAGTAGAGTAGACATCTGAATGTCTTTCTTCCTTCAGGTCTTGGCTGGTGATGAAGTCTCTGACTGCCAGTGTATCGTAGATCCTTCTCAATATGCTGACACGGTTGGTGTGTTCATCATTTTCCACTGCGACCAACAAATCTATTGTACATAACAACAAGAAACAGTACCAGCCCTGCATATTTCAGTAAACTACACAGACTTTTGAGCCCCCCGAGCCGACAACCTGTAAAGCTGCACAAACTATGCCTACTTGTGACTCCAATTTGGTCAGCTGGCCACTCACACAAAAGCGGCTCTGTGTGAGGATGGTGGGCTGAGAAGTATCCAGTAGGGTAGAGTGAGGACAGCTGGCCACAGCCACTGTGTCTACGGACCAGTAATAGAGGACCAGCTGTCTGTCCTTTGCTTAATGTAATCTCACTTCCTAATTGACCGCACAGGAGGTCAATGAGGAGGGTTAATGCACAATCCAGAAAATTTAACTCAATCCTTGCTGCATGTCATCCCCTCTCTCTCTGCTCTGTACTCCCTGTCTGTCTGTACTGTGCCTATAATAATAATAAGTAGAAATGCAAAAAAAAATAAAATCTAATAAAACCGTATAGGAAGATATTCATTTGTGAAAACACAACTTTATGAACAAACAATTTTGTTTAAATAGAACTCCACATATAATTATTCTTAGCATGTAGACTACCCAAAAGGGTCTGAATTTATGTTCCCATGCGCTTACATTTATATTTGTAATGGGAGATGATTTATTCAAAGTGTGACGGGCTGTTATTAACACTTGTGTCTTCAGAACAAATTTTATCAAGGAATAGTAATAAAATTTCACATTTTGATATCATTAATTCTGTTTATCTGTAATCGAGTTCGTAAAAACGCACATTCAACATATGCGAATTCTAAATTATAATCTCCAAAATTAAATTGTTGATATCATTTCTGACTAGCAAAAAACAAATAATTTATTTTTTTGATCTTCTTGATAGAAATTGACTTTCGACTAGCAACACGGAACCATTGGAAGACGAAACGTCCGTCCATAGTTACTCCAGCCCCGGCCGGCCTGCATATCTGAGGGACCCGGGGGGGGGCGGGGTTTGTTTGTGATTAACGACAGTTCACACCTGTTCCTCTTAATGAGCCCGCCATTTCTTCACAAGTGATTTTAGTAAACACTACCATGCTTTCAATAGCAGGAATTTCAAAGAGAATGTAAGAATATAATGTGTTTGCGTGTATGCAGTCCGTTCAGTGTGATGACATTCAAGTGGCTTAAATTTATTTTCAATATTTACAGGAACTACATAGAGCTTTCGTTCATGTTTTTCGTACTAGCGTCTCATGCCATATTATATGGTGAGTAGAACACTGCTTGTCGCCGTTGTATAGTTTATTTCTGGAGATATCATTTAATTTAAAGGCTTCTTTTAAACTTTTCTCTAGGTGATTGCGACGACATTTCCTTCTCCTTCTGTTGGCTGAGCAAGACCGGAGCTTTAGAAAGGTACATGAAGTCCAGGTGACCAGTGGTTATAGATTAAAGGCGTCTCGCACCGCGCCAAACTCCATTTACAAAACTCGCAATTTAAATTTGCGCAAGTCAACGTGTATTTAAGAGACCAATTGACTGTAGCATATGAATTTGGGGGTTTTCATGTAATTCGGCGTATAAAAACACTACACAACATCGTGTGTGGATTTATATCTCAACATTTGTCTGAAATTTTTGCTCCTTTCATCCCACGCCATTTTGTCAAACACAGCAAAAACTGCAGTTTCATCGCCGAAGGCTTTAGTATATCCATGCCGAATTGAAGAATGTCTCTCGCGTTACCTGGTTTAATTGTACATTACGCTAAATAACTTGAACTAGGGTTTGTTGTGATTTATTTGTTTGTTTATTTTGACCACCCCTGAAGCTTTATTATTGTCACTTTTACTTTTAGATCTGGGGGAAACTTGTGGCTGAATGGAACATCTCTGAAATCTATCAGTAAGCAGGGCAAACCGATCTCTCTCACTGTGTCTCCCACCGTGGAAAATCACATCAGACTTGAGTATGGAGGCTCTGTTCATAAGTGGACCTTCACCATTATCCCAAGTAAGTACCCCCTCTTCATTTTTATAGCATTTGACATTGAATCTTGTAAACAGACAGCAATTATTAATCCTATCCATACACATTGCCATTGTTATTAGTCCATGTGCTGTGCAGTCGTGGCGTATCAAAATATGTTTTCCAGGCCTGGATATTTTGGGAAATGATTGATTATTCTCAAAGTTTTGGAGAAGCCGTGGGAAATTTTACTCACAGTCAAGATAAAACCTGATAACAGAAACAAAATAAAAATATATTTTCCAGTAAGTGTTATTTACCTCCTAGATACAAAGACTGTCAGAATCAAAGGTCTGCAGAGACTCCAGGATCATCCATCCATTGCTACTCAGGTATTTCTGACCTAAGTCTCAGACTATATTGTCTTAATATTGGATGCGCATAAATGTTATCCTTCATGATCCCACACTCTTGTGCAGGAAATCATGCAGTTGCTGAGTCCCACTGAGGTATTTGCATGTGAAAACGGCACATTGTTCTTCCACCGAGATAAAGACTTCATTCTGGCTATTGGTGAGATGTATTCCCTAATCTGTACAAATTACGTTTGATGCAGTAGCACACATATTTCAAGATCGGAGTCTATTTAGCTGTCTTGATCGCTATCATCTCTTGCTATAACTGTTGGCAGTAAGGACTGTGAGGAAGTTTGTGAGACTGTCATTCATTAAATGAATGAATTTCTTTTTTAAAGGGGGTATGCAAAAAAGAGTGAAAGATATATAAGGAAGGTACAAAGGAATGGGAGAAAACAGTGCAGAGAGGAAAGGGAAAGAGGACATTAAAAATAAAACAGTAGAACATTGCACAAGGCATTATTTCCCCTTTTGAAATCTCCACAAAAAGGCTCCCAAAATGGAAACTCACTGAAAAGTACAATACTTGAGTAAATGTCCCAATACTTTCCATCTTTGTGTTGGATGTATGAATGCATTTGCAACTCCAAGAAATAATTTCTAGTGCAGTATTTCTGAATCAAGAGCTACCATGTGCTGGAAGTCCATTCTCTCTCCCAGGACACACTCTGCGTTTCCCTGTCAACCTTGAGTCCAGGTGTTCGTCCACGTTGCTGTTGTCCTGGATAGAATACCATGACAGCGACTCGGCTCCCAGTCATTCCCTGACCCTCTACCACACCGAACAGGGTTCCTACAACACCTTAATCACAGAAAGCACTACCCTTAACCATCACCGCTTCAAGGGCCTCAACTCCTGCAGCCCATATGTGGTCTGTGTTGAGATTGCAGACGCTCACTCACTCACCTGCCTCTCTACCATTACAGGTATGAATGGGTGATGGTGTAACTTTGTGGCAATCAAATCTAATATAGTCTTTCCAATATCCATGACGTGCTGTATTTCGAATAGATCCAGATGTCCCAAGGTACTTTGAGGTGAAGTCATGGAACAGCAGCAGCGTAACTTTGGGGTGGGAAAGCCCTCAGAACAACAGGTTTTCCTTCTACCTCCTCACTGCTTTCTACTTAAACGGGACACATCACGTCATCAAAAAGGTCGGCTTTGTTCATCTCGGGGAGAACTTTTTGTTCACTTTGTCTGAGCTGGAGCCCTGCAGCAGAGTTAAGTTTGGCCTTCAAACTGTCTGTCAGGCAGGGTTGGAGTCGCGCGACAGCAAGACGGTCCTGAGTGATGGAAACACTGGTAAGTGTTGCACTGTTGACAATTTACAACATACGGGTCGCCTTTTTCACCTCATCTTCATACTTCAAAAAGTGAGGCTGCCAGTACACTTGTAACAATTTTAGTTAAGGAAGCCATTGTATTTGCAAAACTTCTTTACTTCTTAGCCCACAAAAAAGCTGCTGGAAAGTTGTGAAATTAACTTGCAGAAACCTTGACTGAACAAGCAAGCTCAAACAGTGGATTGTAGTTTATATATTTGAATATATAAATTGTAGTTTTGTATTTTGGTGCAAATTTGAACATCCTGCATTTTTTTTGCTCCTCAGCCCACTCCAACATCGAGGCCTTGCGTCAGACGTCGTTCGGCCCCGACAACTACACCTTGAGTTGGGAAGTGCAGAATATATCATCCATCTCTTTGTTCAGAGTTTACCACGAGGGGACACTACATGGCACCACGCTTGATACCACCTACAGAGTGGAGGGGCTGCTGCCCTGTCAACAGTACCACGCCAAGGTGGAGGCGCTGTGTGGAGAGAGCGTGCTGATGAGCTCCAAAACATTCACAGCCCACACAGGTAACACAAACAACACTGGACAAACTGTCTGGACTCTCTGTAAAATTCATTTCATAATAGTTCGTACAGTTCTGGATTTACTGCTTATAAATGTAAGAAATGTTGGCTTGATGGGCGTCTGTGTGAACATTTTGGTGCAAAAAATTGTCACATATTGGACTGAGCATCGAGTCCACTTGAAGTCACAAAGCCCAATCTTTGAGTTCATTACCAATAATTTGTAAAATAATTGATTAACAAATTGTGGGTCTTTTTCTGATTTGTATATATTATGTTCCACATGATGTTTTCATGAAAATATATGTAGATAATATAATTACAAAAGTGTAATGTTTGTATGATGTTTAATCCTTTGTTTATTGATAGTAGTCTGTGGTCCATCATTTCTCTGAAAACATAAGTGGCAGCAAGTGATAATTCAATACGTCAATGTGTCCCAACAATATTTTTTTCTTAGTCTTTCTAATCTATCTCGCATATGGTGTAATCCATCTTCCACCACCTTTTGTCTGTTAATCCAGGACCTCAGGGCGTGTCTGAGCTCCAGTATCGATCTAACGACTCCACCGCCATGTGGATTCCTGGCACCTCATACCATGACGCTGTTGCTTTTTTATACAAGCTCTCCCTGGAGAACGGTTCCTCCATCCAGAGCAGCCGCCTGACCGAGCCGACACTGCATCTCCCTGGGCTCGAGGTTGGAAAGAGCTACATTCTGGATGTGTGGGAGGAATGTGATGGGCAGTGGCAGTCGGAGCATTCCAATCTGGGTTTTGAAGGAGTTAAAATGCCCTTACAGCTCCTTTTGCAGTCTGCTACATCATCCAATGACCTGGGTTAGTCTGAGACGCTGACTTTGTTGTCAGTGTTGGAAAATATTTCATTTAACATGCCAAGAAAATACTGGTTTACAAAATGGTTGTGTTACAAAGTCATTCACAGCTTCCTTGAAAAGATAATTCCAAGAATTTAGCACAAGGTCATACTCAAATTTGACTATAAATCAATTCACTCTCTGGCTCCAGATTCAACATTCAAACCTTCATTGAATGTGGTATTTTTTGTAAAGGTTAACTCCATCTACCCGTTTTGCCTGACAAGTCAAGTCAGAGTGAGACGTCTGGAGATGGCCACTACTGTATCCAAAGTAAAAATTTTGAAAGGCTCCTTTGCACCTTGAGATGAAGTCCAAGGTACAAGAAGTAGCAAATGTATCCTGATATCTTGTCTGGATAATGGCATCTTATGTGAGGACTTTTAGTGGAATGTGTAAATGGTGTGATCAGATCAGTGGCCGATCCTAACTTAAAACCCTTGTCTGTCCAGTTTCGGGAATCATGCTTTTGGTCAAGTTACAGTATTCCAAATACGGGATTCTACAATTTAATACTAACTTAAATGTCAGTTTTACGATCAGTTATTTTATTGAGAAATATAAACCTTGTTTGCTTCCCAACAAGAACAATCTTCAGGTTTCACCAGATTTTAATAAAATACTTTTGTACATCTCTGCAGGTACATTAAAGTACTTGAATAAAGATTGTTTATTACTTCTTACCATTATTTGTTCAGATAGCAAATAGTTATCCTGTGATTAGAGATGAGCATTCAGGAGTGAAGGGTGCGTGTATTGGGCAGATGTGTTTTAGATAAAATGAAAACAGCAGAGATTCTGACCTTTCTCCTTTGTAATCCTGAATCTGCTGTAGAATGTCATTCATTCGTTAATGTTAAATTTAATGATAATCCTAACTCCCTGTCTTTCTGTCCTGTTGCTGTTGTAGAAATTCAGTTAGACTTCTCCATCATGTCTCTTTCTATGGTCCTGCCATGGTCCCCGACTAAGGCTCTGCAGGATGACACATCGGAAGACAGAGCTGAAATGGAGAGGACTGTCAGAAATAAAGTGAGAGAACAGTCAGGTTCCACTCTGTCAGTTCTATGACAACAGATTCTGGTCTATGGACACTGTAGACTTGGCATTAGTCAGTGTTATGAACTCATTTTGATGAAACTTGATGGAAGGGTGAGCCATGGATTTTTGTATTGATTTCATATTCTTTTTTTGGGTTTTGTGCCCTTCAGATGCAGGAGCTTTTGAAAGACTTCACCCATCCCGCTCGCGTTGATGTGGTTTCTGTTGTACCTGCGGACGAGGAAGATAAAATAGAAGTTCTGTTTACATCTTTTGATGCCTCCATAACGGAAGAAGATGTGCTGTTGTCTATTGAAGATCAACTGAATTACATTCAGTCGCTGAAAATGCCAGGCATCTCGGTCACAGACGGAGTCATTTATTGGGATGGTACGTTATTCATTTCAGGCAAGAATTTTACCCAGCTTTTGCTAGAAGCGTAGTAAATGATTCTTGATCTTTAAAATATCGGAGGTGATTAACCAAAGTATTTCTCTCTGATTGATTGTGTTGCCAGGTCCAAATCTTTGTGGTTCCTCAATGAAAACTTTGTGTCCCCGTAATTCTCATTGTATCAACACCCTGGGCTCCTACACCTGTGTGTGTCAGGATGGATTCTATGATGTTAGCTCTGTGGTCACACCTGCTGTGGCTTCACCTCCAGTCTGCAATGGTAGAGTAAAGCAGTAGCACTAAATCATGATGATAAAATATAAGATGATAGAACATTCACCTATGATCATTGTTCCTTTTGTAAAATAGGAAATCAATCATCCCTTTTAGGCATTATGGGCAGCAATGGAGAACAATACATGCAATATCCAGATAAAGATGATCATGCACATCACTGACATTAACTTGAGATCATCATATGTTTATTGGAGAGTGCAGCATGTGTAATTTGATTCTTGTTTTCAAACAGAGAAAGGACTGTTCTCTCAGTGTCTGGACCGGCTGATGGTTGGCGGTATAGCAAAGCCTTACCTGATCACTCACATTGGAGGAAAGGTTGATGTGAAGCTGAATGATGGTCGGTGCAGCATGAGTGAGAGTGAGACGTTCTACTACTTTCGCACCTCTCGCAAACCCTCTGAATGTGGCACCACAAGGCGGGTAAGTGTCAGCGCTGAACTGAGGGTGACGAAAGGTTGCTTTGTTTTGTGGTTGAAGGTGATCGACAGAGGCTGTTGTAGTTTTTATGTATGAAGTGAGATTTAACGTGCCTGTCTGTCTTTCTTTGCCCAGGTGAACAGAACGCACATCGAGTTCCAAAACACTCTCGCTGTTTCTTTGATCAAAGAACAAAAAATCACCCGCCGGGACCTCAAAGTTTTGTGGAAGTGTGTCTACCCACGTCATTATGTTCGAAACGCTCACGTAGCAGTGGATTTGGATTGGTAAGTTACAAAGTTAACCACTGCTCTGAAAGAAGTTCACCAAAGTAGAGGGTGCTTTTCTGCTGGGACATACGGCTGCAGTCAGACTTTATCTCTTTACTCTGTTCTCGCCGTTGGCCTGTGCTTCACCCCATCAAAGGCCCGTAATAATAATGGCAACACAATTTCCTTTGCTTTAGGCTTTCCACCATCTCCATGATAAAGTTCAACTCATCGCTGGTGCTGGGACTGAACATGACCATGTACAGTGACGAGTCCTATGCACACGGCTACACAGACATCGCTGCCTTAACGTCTGATGACGTCCTATTCTTCCAGTTGGCCCTCAAGGCCAATGACTCTTATGCTTGGGACGTCCGCCTGAAGGTGGTGTCCTGCTGGGCCACTGAGAGCGCTGACCCACAGGATACGGTCCAGGCTGTTTTTCTCCAGGATGGGTGTGTGACTTCTGTGATTTCTTCATATGGATAATATATGCATATTGCTTCAACTAAAAAAAAACTTCACAGAGAATTACTCTCTCTTGTCCCCAGCTGTCCTGTTGACGAAACATTCCACTGGCTCTCTTTGAACGGCATGGCCCAGGAGAGTCGGTTTTCCATGCTGATGTTCACCATGCCCAAAGGCTTGCCCATCTACTTCCACTGCCTCGCCCACATATGTGGGCCCGATGAAGACTGTACAAAGGTAAATTTAAGGACTGATAATGTTTTCGACAGCAACACCGCTTTCAGAGCATATTGTAAGTAAATGTACCATACTGTTGAGACATTTTGACATTTCTTAATTTGCAGCACAACTGCACCAGCCAGCAACGCTCAAAGAGATCCATCAGCCACACACACGGGAAGGGTCAACAAAATACTGTTGTATCAGCTGGTCCTCTGTTAGTTGACATGATGGTGAAGTCAGGTGTCCAGATGTCTCACTGTGAGTTAACCCTCAAGGCACACTGTGCAGATCTCAGTCCTCAGCACACTGAACCCATCACATGGTTACAATCTTATCTGTCTAAGTCTGGTCAAAATAAGAGCTTGATTAGATGTTTAAAAGTGATTTGATATTTACTTGCATAACGCCTGTATTATTTGTATGAAGTCACTATTCTATTCATATGTTTTCAGAGACCAAGCTTAAAAGAAGCAGTAGAGAAAATAGGAACCAACACATCTACTGCACCTTTATCGGTTTATGTCACTGTGGAAACATCCAATATACTTTATTTGCATGATATTAAGAGAATATTTCATAACACAAGCCTTTCAATCACCTCTTTAATAATTATGACATTCACTGACTCAGTGTCATCTCTTTGCAGGGGCAGAACACCTGACAATGATCACCATTGTGGCTGGATTTATAGGCTTGTTGGGATTGACAATGCTTGGTGTGAGTGCAACCAAAGCAATAATGACTTACTATGAACAACTACGACTACAATAAAATACTTAAATGTTATCTCTGTATGTTTACTGTAACAGTCAGCTGAGTGAAATGATGTAGGATATTACGAAGGGAAAGGTCAAAAAATACAACGTAACCTTTGTATGGAACAACTTCGTCAATAAATTTCAATTGCACATTGTTTTAAGACAAGCACAAGCCTTTACATATCCAACATTAGAAGTCAAACCCAACACCCAATTACAGAATTTATAAATTGGTTTTCTGTACAACCAATGGTGGGCTCGGCAGAGGTGGGAACAAGCCATTTCTTTGCAAGACACAAAAATGTTTCGTGTTTTTTCACACAAGTCCACAGTAGTGCCAAGTCAAGACAGGCTTGGCACTACTTCCATTGAAGTCACAAGTCCTAAACTTCGAGTTTTAAATCCTAGACAAGTCATGTAAAATGGAAAACCTAGAAATTGACCTATTTTTAAGTTTGTATGTTTTTTTTCTATACTGCTTATCCATGTTAGGGTGAGGCTGCAGCCTCTCCTACCAGTCATTGGATGACACATTGACAACTCAATCACACTCCCATACACGTATTTTGATACTCTAATGCAAGTAAGCTACATGTCTTTAGAGACAGGAGGAAACCAAGAACCGGAAGATGGTTTTATGACATTCAGAGACCAGAGTGTACAATGAGATCAACAGGAAAGATGAAGCTGCAATTTCTTGACTGAGATTTGGACATACAGGTTTGAACAGTTGACTACAATTAGAAAAACGTAACACAAGAAACTCATCAGGAAGAAATATAACACAATGATTCAATGTCCAAAATATTATGAAAATTTTAAATTAAGTTATCTTGGAATAAAAGTTGAATGAGAGAATCTGGGCTATTAATTAACTTTCGTTAATATTACCGTTTTATTTAACTAAATGTGTTTATAAGCTTTCGACCCACACTCCTTACCACTTGATGGCGGTAATGCGCCACGTTGTATTTGCCAACCGCCGTAAAACAGTACAAGGAGCAAATAACTTCCGTTTTGGCGTACAAAAAATGGCGTCCTCCCCGACAGACGGCGATGCTAGTGAAAAACCAAGGAAGGCAAACTCAAAAAAGACAAAAAACGAAGGCAAGTTATTGGTGCTCTTGTGTTCAAGGTGCGCCATACATTTTAACCCAATTGATCATTCACTGTGAAGAAAATTCGAGTCGAGATAAATGGATCCGTCGACATGTGCAGCTGAAGGAATGCGTGGTAGACACACGAATTGGCACGAGTGGTCACGAACTAATATACAGAAATTAAATTAAGTTTTTTTTTCCTGGTTGCGTCTAATATTCACTAAAGGAAAGGCAGCATGTCGTCAGTAGAATTAATTATTGTGGCATTAAACACGTCGGATAAATAGCTCAATGAAATGAACCATTTACCTCTAAAACCATAAACTTGTGTACATTCCACAGTAATATACTCTACTACTCTACTCTATACTGTAAAGTTTTGGTCTTGAAGACCACAAAATGTCGATGACTTTACACGACCCATGGTGAATGCCGTTCAAAAAATATCATGCGTCATCTGCGTAGTAAGATGGATAAAATATAGTCATTTATACAGTGTTATTACATTATCCGAATAATGTAAAAACCCAAAATGAATACGAGTAAATAGTTTTGGTGTGATGAAGTGCCGAGGCTTCCCAGGCAACTGTGTTGGGAATGATTGGAAGTTTCAAGTAAACGCTAGCGACATCTAGTGAACGGCAGAAAACTAGAGCCAGAGTTTAAGGAAAAAGAAAAACAGCAATCCACAACATAAGAGTGCCTACTGCTTTTATTCTTGCGTGATGCATTCTTTCATGTGTTCCTAAATGGTTGGAGTCCCATAAACCTTCCAAGCTCTTCCTGTCAAAACGAACTGGTCGATTTGTAAACAACACCACTGTCACCGTTCTCACTCATTACTGGGGGGTTCAGCTGGTACAAGTTATTTTAATGAATGGATTGATGTGGATTTAATCGTGATTGTGCTTTGTGTTTGGTGCAGTGGAGGAATCTGAACTCCTGACTGTCCCTGATGGATGGAAGGAGCCAGCATTCACCAAAGACGACAACCCCCGCGGTCTGCTGGAGGAGAGCAGCTTTGCCACCCTCTTTCCTAAATACAGAGAAGCCTACCTGAAGGAGTGCTGGCCCCTGGTGGAGAAAGCTTTAGCGGAGGCAGTAAGTTCACTCTCATGGTCATTGTGCCTCAGAACACTAAGCAGGATAGCTTGTAGCAGCGCTGCAGTGTTTCCATTTCCATCCACACCAATACATCATGTAATTATTGATGTTCTCGTGTCTAATAATTATTTTTGTGACAGCACATCAAAGTCTCCCTGGACCTGATAGAGGGAAGTATGTCAGTTTGTACCACTAAGAAAACCTTTGACCCCTACGCCATCGTTAGGGCCAGAGATCTAATCAAGCTGCTCGCCAGGAGCGTTCCTTTTGAACAGGTAAAGACTTCATTGTTATGGTGAGACTTATAAACTGCCGCGTGATGTCTTCCCCACCCTCTTTGCTCTCCTGCTTTTCTTTGATAATTTGTTGATGTTTGTGTTTTTAGCAGTTGGATTGTTTTGAGTGATGTTGTTCTCTGTTACCAGGCTGTGCGGATATTAAACGATGACGTGGCCTGTGACATCATCAAAATTGGCACTCTGGTGCAGAACAGAGAGCGGTTTGTGAAGCGAAGGCAGAGGCTGATTGGTCCCAAAGGATCCACCCTCAAAGTGAGTCCAACTCTGAATCAGTGATTACACAGGATACACGTGAACGGTGTATCTATTAACATTATTGTGGCACAAACACAGTACAGCCCTTATGCTTGGGTTCAGGATTCAGCTTTTCAGGAACTATGGAGGAAATACATATTTAAATGATGAAGAGCTTATTAAGTGGATGGGTTTAAACTAGTGTAACCAATTAGTGTCAGATATGCATTAACCGCACCATTACACCTTGCTCTAAAATGTGACATGAGCGTTAGCGTTTTCTCTGTCACAGAAATGATCAGTGACCCACCCACTAATGTTGAGCCCCCCTCCATTGATAGTTCTCCATCCCCATAACCATTCATGTTATGTCGAGCTGTTGCTGTTACTGAAAGTCAGCTGTTGCACTACAACGACCTCATCTGCTTTTTGTCTGAATAATTCCTAAATACAACATTCCAATATTTTTAATTCACACCCAGTGATGTGTTTTGTCCAGGGAAAACACTGTGTATCCAGTATTTGTTATCCCATTCAGTAAAATCGAGTTAATGTTCGGTGTAAGTGTACACAGGGTGCATTTGTGTGAATTCTTTCCTCCTGATGTGCATGTGTATGTCAATGCCAGCTTATTTTAGATGAATTTACACCTCATAAACATTCACAAAGGAAACATTCAAGATAGATAAATGCAGTCAACAAAAATAACAGCAGTGAAATCAGTCAAAAACTTTCTGTCACAGTGTCAACACTAGTGAGCACAGACAGTTTCCAGTAAGATATGCTGTGCACTGGGTGAGTCACACCTTCTGCTAATGTCAGTTCATTCTATCAGGTTTCCACCGCAGACACTAGTACAAAAGTTTTTCATTTGCCATAACAACCCTAAATAAGTTCAAATAGCACTTAAGCACTTCTAATGGATCGAAGGGATAAGATAAGCACTGTCTTCCATCCATTAGAAACCTTTTAACAAATGATGCAATTTCAGATCAATGATCAGTGATTTTACCTTTGTGCCCCTATATTGATTTTTTTTTTAATTTGTTAATGTTTGTTCTGAACTTTTCTGACCCATGTCACTGTGACACAGCGTAGTGTCTTGGGTCTACAGATGTATCAGATGGTAAGTGGCTCTATATTGAAATTGAACCTTTAACTGGTTTACTTTGCTGTCTCCCCTCTGCAGGCATTAGAGTTGTTGACCAACTGTTACGTGATGGTGCAGGGCAACACAGTGTCGGCTCTGGGGCCCTTCAATGGCCTGAAGGAGGTTCGGATACATATATGTCAAAATACTCGACCTCATCCGTTTGTATTGACACAGCTAGTCACAGTGAATGCAGTGCACCTGTTTTAAGTCCGTGCTTCCGTGTCGTTCAGGTGCGGAAAGTGGTGATGGACACAATGAAGAACATCCATCCTATCTACAACATTAAGGTACGCTCGCACTGATGTTCCTCAAGTAGGGACGAGAGAAAACACACCTGGTTGTTGCTAGTCTCTGCTGTGAAAAGGAGACCAGTTCAGAGTAGAATTGAGCCGGGCAGAACCTGCATCAGTGGTGAGATCAGGGTAAACTGTATTTACGCATACTTGACATTTCTTTGGCTAATTGGGACAGTCGTGCCTGATGAAGATTTTTTTTCCATCCTTGTTCTGGATCTCCTGATTGAAGCAAATTCCTCTGGGTTTGTATGCCAAGGATGGCACAACCTGGGGCTGAGGGCATGAACCAAACTATGAGCAAAAAACAATGTAGACGTTCTCTTGTGATTCTACAAAGTACAGAGATAATACAATGAGGCGATGCAGAACAAAAACATTTACTGGACAAATACATCTAATTGTTCTATTTAACACCCATTTCCAAAAATGTGTGATCCCGGGAACCCACAGACTCTAATGATCAAACGGGAGCTGGCAAAAGACCCGGATTTGCGTGTACAGAGTTGGGAACGTTTCCTGCCCAAGTTCCGCCATAAGAACCTGGCCAAGCGCAAGGAGCCCAAGAAGAAGACTGTAAAGAAGGAGTACACACCATTCCCTCCAGCACAGCCAGAGAGCCAGGTCAGCACCGGCCACATACAAGACTCTACAGCTTACATAGCTCTATAGTGCTTACTGTCATTTTTTTATATATATCCTTGCTGTAATTCTTGTATGTACGTCGCTTTGGATGAAAGCATTTGCTAAATGTGAATTGTAATTGAATATACAGACTACACTCTACAGCAGAAATGAAATATCAGGCGAAATGAAGACGTTAGAGCCTTTCAGTAGTTTTTTTTTATTGTAACACTGACATTTACTGTGCTGTGTAGGTTGACAAAGAGCTGGCCACAGGAGAGTTCTTCCTGCGAGAAAGCGTGAAAAAGAGGAAGAAGATGGAGGATATCAAGGTGAGAGCTACTCTGCCTGTTCACAAGTGGGTTCATAGATGGAACATCCAAACATTCAAATACTTTGGCCCTCCCTCTGGTGGGGGTGGCCGGCCAACTGTTCCCCTGAAACCCAAACCAGGTTTTTATAGACAATTATTTGGCCGCACATCCTTTAGCAATAAACTCACGGGAGTACTCTTTAATGATGCCCAGTTATAGCTGCAGTTAGAGTCTGGAATTCCAGGAAGGAGAAATAAAAGGAGCGGCTGCATCATGTCCTGATCTCTGATCACTGTTTCCATTTCTCAGGTCAAACAAGCAGAGGCACAGACCAAGAAGCAGGAGAAACGAAATAAAGCTTTCATTCCACCCAAGGAGAAACCTTTAATGAAGAAGATCAATAAAGGTATTAATACAGATCTAATTCATAACTTTCATTATTCTATGTGTTTGCCTTGCTGTATTGTTTTTGATTTTTTTATTCTCATTTACTTTGTGAATTAGTTGGTGACAGTTTTTGGCAGTGCCCGTAGTGTGATTCATTGCTTATTTTACTGCTGTAGCATGCTTTAAGAAGAACTGGACGAACGTGTCACAGAGTTAAGATGATCAGATGTTTTTATGTCACTGTGGGGCACAAAATGATTGCAAGATGCTTCATCCAACACACTGGTTGGAAGGTGGTGGAAAGATTTTGCCCTGAAATTTGACATTGTTCGACATTTGTCTCATGGTGACCTGAAAAGGCCATCCTATGGTTTTGATATATTTGTCTTTTTATTTTATTTTTTTGCCCTTTTCGCCACAGCTCCTTCAGAAGGGAAGCTCGACATCCAAGCCATCAAGGACAAAGTGAGAAAGGCCAAAACCAAGAAACTGGGAGCTCCCCCAGTAAACCCAGCTCCACCCAGCAGTGCCACAGGCAAAAAGAAGAAGAAAAACAAAGGCTAACTACAGAGACGCAGCGCTGTTCAGATGGGCCAGTGCCATCTCACTTTCACAGGACAGACATGCAGGACAGACATAAGACTGGGCGAAAGACAGGAGATGTTGTATGCCACGTACATGCAGATGTTGCTTGGATGAAGACAAATGGATTGCACCATTACCAACTTTTTCCTTCTGGAGACAAGATGCTGCTGAATGATGGGTATTCCTCCTCTGTCACACATGGACACAAGGATTTATATGGTTATTTATATTTGTGCAAAGTCTATTTTTCTTTAGTGGAGGCTAATGTATGCTCTTTTGCAGATAGAGTCAGTATGAATGACATCTGACTTGCAAATTAAATGAATAGTCTTTTTTACTTCCTGACTGTTGTGTATTGTCGTTTGTTCCCTTTCGTTAGCTCTGCTGGTTATTTGTGTTTTGTTTCAGCGTGCTGAAACAAGGCTATTTTAAAATGTTACTAATTTCAGTTAAACTGATCGTGGTCCAATCTGCTATGATTGGATGCCAATGTTAAATGGGCATGACTCTTTCCTCAAAAGGTGCTACATCGTGTATTGTAATCCAAACTCGGTGAGAAAAAAAAAAGAAATGTCAACTGACCAGATGATGGCGCCACAACAGGAATAGTTCCGTTGTCCTTGTCCAGATCTCATTGTTTTACACATGCAAATTTTTATTTGACAAAATGACAGAGGAAGCGCATCAGCCTTCTTTGTTATGCTGCCAATGACGATGCCACGCCAGATCAGCGCCAAAAGTTTAGAAACGTGAATAAACACGATTTGAAAGTTGAAACCGAAAAATAAAGATTTGAAACTAAAAAAGATCTGCAATCTGTAAACAGGAAATCTGCGACGGAGAAAATAAGACCTGATATATGAAAATTTATATGAAAGTGAAGCAGAAATGAAAATAAATAGTTTAATTAAAGAATTATTTAACCAAAAACTTTTGAATACGCATTTTTACAAAGTTCAAATTTGAAACTGGTTTTTCAATTACAACTTTTTTTTCCAAATATCCAAACTCTGAGCCCAGATTAAGCAGCCGAGCATTATGTAGGAGGACTCAGTCATAGCAGAAAACGTCAGGGTAAAAACGCTTCACTCCGTATGCTGCGATGAAGGTACAGATGAGGGCCAAGGGCCGGATGATCACCACAGCCAGGACGGGGTCCCTATCTGGAAACAAAGTCATAGACTGGCTTTAAAAATTCAACTCTGATTTCAAGATGAAATGTACATAAAAACAGGCATGCAAAGGCACAGAGAAAAACTACACGACGGCTTTTATATTCATAGTAAACCTTTAGAATCAGCCTCAAATTTATAAATCACAAAATATTACTGATAATGTGTCCATGCAAGCACTACTTTAAACCCTAGACAGAGAGTTTATTTTATTTACAGTTTATTGCCTTGAATTCCACTGTACTGAATCTTGTTGTTGACTACTAGCAAGGAAGCAAAGGAAGCAAAAGTCCTTTTTCATTTAGTTTTTCACGCAATAAGTTCAGCGTTATTTAAAGGACTTTGTAGAAACTGACTGGGCTTTTTCAAATTAGTAACAGTTGTGTAAAAACAGAAAAGTCAAAATCTCACTTCCTAGAGAACTTATCGAAAATCCAACTTATTATAGTGCATGTCGTTTTAATTTCCCTCAAAATTCATCCTAGATGTGTTTGGTATCATTTCCCACAGATTTCCCCAGAGTGCATCTGTGAATATATTTGATATCTTTGGAAATAAACATGTCGCTGGAATTTGAGATAAAACTTGAGAAAGAATGTCTTACTTATTTACTTAAGCACATTTCTTCATCCTTGACCTCGGGTTTATTTCCTGGTAACTTTGAGGACTTCACGTTTACCGTTAATCTTTGATGTTATTACAACATCTTGTGGTTGGCAAAGAAGAAACCACATTTCAGTTAACTTCATGTTGTTTCAAAACATCTTAACACTCACAATCCGTTCTCAAGGGAAAGGTTCTTGGTCATCCAAATGCGGCCTGCGTAATCCTGCTCATTGTCTTATTTCTGCGTTTTACTCATCAAGAACAGGTTGTTTAAACCAGATGTTAGTATGAAAGTGAAACTGTAGCCCCTGTCCTTAAACAGAGGCTACAGTTTCACTTTAACTATGATTTATCAAGTGAAAATACAACATGTTGTGGATGAAAAGGGAGAAAAAGCATCCAGGAGATGAAACAGGATAATCTGACACCTCAGATGTAATATGAGAACCTTTAGATTAGCAGTACAGACCGTCACCGAGGATAAAATGATACTCAGGGTTAGTAGAGTTCCCGTCTGTAAACTCACCGCAAGGAATCGCCACACAACCATCTTCACATGCAGTGCAGGTCTCATACGGCCACATTCCAACCACATTTCCCCTGCACAGAGAACGAGGATCAAACCACATTTACATTAGCCTACTTCTTGGAAAACTGAAGCTCCGCCTCCGAACCATCTGACTAATTAGATTTTTGGTGTTATTCAGATCTAATAACTTCACATTCACCATCTATGCTGCATCCATCACTCTTTCCACAGCCCGTTCTAGAAATGAGCCTTAATGTAATTATGAAGAGGCAGTGTTTGTGTAATGGCACAAATGAAGAACTCGATTTCTGCAGTGTACCTTCCTGCATAATTAGAATGAATCCAAATTTAGCTGTATGCTTACGCGGCCTTGACAGAGATGAGCACTTCTAGCTTCCTGTTGGTATCTAATGGTAACACATATTACACATATCATCTCTGTAGTTTCTCTGTTATTAACTTCCTGTTTACATCCAGGAACTTACTGTGGTTACAGATGCTGTTCAGCCCAGTGTTTTCAGTCTTAGTTGTGGGAAAAAGGTTTTCTACAAGAAATATGAAAAAATGTCGGCAGCCGAGCCCTTCAGCTTCTTGTCTGGTGCACGCATTTGACGTCCTAGTAAGCAAATGTAATACGTGATGTTTGTATTTGTGTAACTTACGCTGTAGCATAGTTGCAAACAA
This sequence comes from Brotula barbata, assembly GCA_900303265.1. Classification (NCBI taxonomy): domain Eukaryota; kingdom Metazoa; phylum Chordata; class Actinopteri; order Ophidiiformes; family Ophidiidae; genus Brotula; species Brotula barbata. Next base: position 27,190 of record OMNV01007621.1, read on the forward strand.
AAATGGAACCTTCTCGATCTGCAAATTTTGTTGATGTGACGCCGTTAGGACAGAGTTGTACAGCGCATCCAACCTTGTCGCTGCTGGCCCACACGACCTGAGTGTAGTGGCCACAGACCTTTGTGCAGCTGTTACCGTTGTAGTCATAGTGATCTTTTTCATTCACCCAATTATTTATTGCCCTCTCCGCGCTGAAAATTGAGGGCGGGTAGCCTGCCCAGATGTTCTCTCCCACTGAAGTGAAGTTGGGGTGCATGAGATGGGGATTTGCCAGGTCAGGGTTGTGCTGGAAATCACACTTTTGTGCCCATGCCCTCGCAGTAATGGCCAAGTCCTTGTCCCATGTCTGCAGAAATAAACGAGGCAAAAAGTTTCAACCAAACTGGTGCTGAGTGGACTTCAGGCTGACGACCTGTTGGACCAGTGTACTAGTCCAACAGTTCATCAGTCCTTCCTCCCCTGGACGTGTCCTACATGTTGGGATTTCTCTCTGATAGCAGTTTGATACGTACCATGTGCAGCATGTTTTTAGCCGGCGGCTTCACAGACGACCGCGCCCTGTTGTGAGCCTCCACACAGTCCTTGATGAACGTCCCATCAGTGATTCCAGGTAGTGTCACCGAACACACCAGATGCTGAAAAAGGATCCACATCCACACTGCAAACACCGTACAGAACGCCATGCTTTAGACAATAAAGCTAAAAGTTACAATAATAAGTGGACATGCAGGCACTGTGATTTCTCAAGCCATAACTGCTCAGGAAAGAGGAAGAGGATGTGGGTCTGAGTGAGCATTTCATCACTTCACAAGCTATGAGGCCTTTTTCACATCATGTCACACATTTTAATTTTTCAGACAAAGGCCAGCCTTTACACTGTAAAAACGAATATTATAATCCATAAATGACCACCAGATTTACAGTGCCTGGATTCCAGGAGTCAATCTCCAATTACAGCTTCGTACCCTTGAGGAGGAATCAGCCTTACATTTATGTTTTATATAATATTAATAATAATATTTTAATATAATATTGTCATAATCCGTCCATGCTGGCAGAAATACTTTAAAGCAATTTAAGTGCTTTACAACAAAAAAATTACATTCATAAATGGTTCACATAAAATAGAAATTAAATAAACATTAAAACATTAACAGAAGACGGAAAATAAACCTACTTGATAATTTTATTATTAAAAATTAAGATAAGCCGAAAGGGGAAACAGAATACTGAATTAAAAATCTCTAATGACAGGTTGGATCTGTCAGGATCAGATGTAGGGGTGGGGTTTTATTTTAATTACTAATTAGCTTGATTTTTTGATTCTTTTTAGAGGCGTTATTGGATTCAGCGTTCCTTAGTGCGGACCATAATTGCTGCAGCCAACGTGATATCTGTGGACCTACTTTGCATCGTTTCCCCGATTCCTTCCAGGAGTACACAGTACATACTCTGGAGAGCTCCACCCACTGGCAGGATGTTACTGCAATTTAATTTATAAGCAAGGCCAGGGCGAGATTTTACTTATTACTCAGATACGTGGAGAAAATATCTCGACCAAAAGCAGTAATGTAAAATAAAGTAAAAAATGTAAATTAAAATGTATTTAATTTACATTAAAAATGAAAAGACGAATAAAGAACATGAGTCCTTTAATACGTGTGATCCCTGTGAGAGGGCATTTGAGATTTGCCCATTGCTAGGCCGTCTAAGCAATTGGTTGAATGTGATTTATTTTGAATTCAGAACAAAATGGATATTCTTGCAACGTTAGCAACATTCTGCAGATCTGTCTGCTCTGAAGCCGTTTCAGTATGAGCTGGGCTGGACTTGACTGATGAGTTGCAGGTGATTTGCCTTGTGTAACTGAACAAATTTCAGCAGGCTTATGCCAATAAACCAATTAGCACAAACAACTTGGATGGACTGCCTTTCTACAGCACTTTTATCCAAAGGGCTCTACAACGTTTGCCTCACATTCCAACTACAGCATGAGACAATGAGGGAATAACAATTAAACTTCAGCATTTTTATTTAAAAACAATTTTGGATAATTTACCACAATAAAAGCATTTCCAATGATTTTCATTGTTGAAGAAATTTTCATAGACATGTAGTGTACCACCAGGGAGCACTTCAAGTACAACATGGGACACGTAGTGCAATTTAAGAACCAACGTCCCTAAGTGTCATAATTAACATAAAACCCAGCAGTCAGAGGAAGAAAATGCTTTGGTTGGCTGTAGAAAGGACACTTTGTGTCAACAAAAACATAGGGCACAACATTCAATATAATCAAACCATCCAAACCATGGACAGCGAAAAGACCCACACAAACCCACACAAACCCATCCACCCCACCCCATGACTTTTAAAATACACAACTAACTCTAAATGTGGTACAGAACAGGAATTGGGCTGAGTGTCCTGATGAAAAATTATTTTGAGGCACACTGGCAAAATGAGGCTAAACTCTGCATATTTTTGTCAAAGTGATAATGTGCACTTTTGGTGATGATTATAGAGTGTCTTAATCAGCAGCTTTTGTAAAACTAGACTATTTCCCTTGGGTTTTGCTTTGCATAAAAACACGTTGTCTTGACCATTTCTGTCTCGGATCAGGACACCTGTGCACTTTGCATCTTTCTCTTTCGCTTCTTCAACCATAATGGAAGCTACATGACATAAATCAATCCAGACCACATGAACCTGAATCTGAGTTCTTAGACTACATATTGGTACATTTATACTCAGGTAGCAGTTATGTATATGTATATTATGCATACTTGTTAAATTTTTTCCAACACAGTGTAGCGTGCCATCAACAACTCTGTGAGACAACATTAACACGAACACTAGCATCATGACTTCGTAACAGTGTTCTCAATTTGTATTGCAACATTCAACATAATTTCCTCATTACTTCATAAACCATCGCTGCCTCGTTCATGCAACCACACAGGAACCCTCTTCCTCTGATTTTCCTTCTGTCTCATCAGTCTCCTGGATGGGAGTCACCTGCTGCAGGAACTGGTCCCAATCTGGCCTAGTAAGTGGCAGCTCGATCTGGAAATGGTTCCAGAATCTGGGGAACAACAAAGGAGATCAGGGATTAGCGCAGTTTTAATACATGGTTACGACAGTGAAACAAATCACCACGAGATGACAGTGAAGTCATCGCCAAGCTAATGAGTAACATATGTCACCACAGTCTAAGCTGAAACTGCGGTGGTTGACAGTGTCAGAGTGAGGCTGATGCTGGAATGTAGAAAGTTCCCTTTACATCAGTTGGTCAGTCATCGAGTTGTAAATTACAAAATACCGCAAATGAGCAATGATTAAAATCACTCCCTTATTTTTTTGCCAAAATGCAATCAGTGATGAATTCATGTGCAATGAACAAAGCAAGTTTGACACGAAGGGTGCGTCACAAAAATCTCTCCTCTCTTCCCCTCTGTTCTACCTAGTAGGTGTGCGGTGAGGGAGAGTGATGAGACATATGTGACACAGAATTCACGTCAGATATTGTATTTCTACAAATGTTGCAGTCTCCAGATTTAATTGGAGATCTACAATGAACATCAATCAAGACCTGATTGTCCTTATTTATGTGTCTACATTTGCATGTTCATCTTCAAACTGGACCTTTTTGTGACCATGTACTGTAGGTGTAACTTAATTTTTTCAGAAAATCAAAGAAATAATTGTTACAGATCAATTTAAATCAACCCCACTTTAGCACTGACCTCTCTCTGATTCACTGTCCTTTCGGCTATTGTTTTCACATTTTTGTTTTGTGGTTAAAGTTTTCTTACTTGTGGTGGTAAATGTCCGGTTCTCTGCTGATGCGGTTCTGAAAGCCGATGTAGAGGTTGTCCCAGAGAAGACCGTGCAGCACCACATATCTCATTACCCCAACCCTGTTTTTGATCTTTAAAGACAAAATGGAGAACATTGGAATTATGCTACCATGACTCAACAATTCAGCTCACTGTTGCGATGCTTCCTAAAGTCATAATGTCATATGTGTTTACCTCCTGTGTGCCTTCTTCAGAAACAGTTTACAGTAGATATACTGTATGTTTTGTGATTTCAGTTGGCCCTAGTAGGGAGTCTTGTTAATAAACACATGTAAGCGTAAGCAGGGTTATATTTTTATCAGATTTAGACCAAAATTAGAGGGTCGGTTAGAGTCGGGACCAATGCATGGGATTGCTAAACTCTAAAGCCTTGGAGATCCATTGTAAATCTGGCTCACTGTCAAATTGTGACTGTTGTGTGTAACTCATGATATTAATTCTATTTTGTTCCTTGTATGGTATGTCAAGAAATCATGCGTGCAAGTCAGGGGCCAGTCATTATAATGGTTTGAGCTTTTCACGCTAAATCAAATTGTCAACTGTGACAATCCGCTTTGATGGAAAGTGTGGTTGAGAATGGTCTGTTGTGAGTTACTGTGAGACAGTGATCCTTTTCCAAAACAGCAGACTCATGCCCCACTATCTATGCTGAACTCAAGCCAACCTCCTATCTTAATCCCTAATGCCTCAGACAGTGCAATGTTCATACTCTTTGAAGGACTAGGAGTGACAGAAAAGAATGCTGTTATAAATAATATTATGAGTACACGTATTAAAACTTGAAACTTTGCATAAACACAAGAACTAAGTTTGGGAGATAGAGGCACAGTTTATATACTGTACAGTATATAATAAATCACACCCTGTTTTTGCATGCAGTGTGGAAATCAACAGACTTTTTTCAGTTGGAGTTGCAGTCATACCTCTATGTAGGAGTGTTCTCTGTCAGGCCTCTTGCTCGGGAATGACAGGTCCAGGAAATCCACCATGTAGTCGTAACCGTTGGTGAGAGGTGCAAAGTCATCACTCGTCTCAATTACCTTGGACACACAAGAGTACACAAATGGGATATTGCCATTTCATTTAATTTCATTTCATTAGACAGATAAGAGATGATGTCAGTATCAGAAAACATATGGCATTTACTCTGACTATCCTAGTCGGGAAATGACCGTGAGAATTTAAACCATGAATATTCACGAGCTGATGTTAGAATCGGAAAAACAATTACTGAGATCTATCCTGTGGATAGTGGGAAATTCCATCATAAATATTCTTGAGAGGAAGTGCTACATATTTACCTTGGAATATGTACCGAAATGGACCTATTATTATCCACAAATATCTGTCTATTTCCTACTATTTCCATAACACAAATAATGAGCCAATGATGACCAGTGGTGAACAAATATGACAGTTCATCCACACCTTACAGGCCTATCACTATCTTATCACTTCGATGACACTGTGAGTTTGTGGAAGACTATCGGGCATCAGTGTCTTGTAGAGAGGTATCTTGGGCATTGGGATGCTCGCAAGCTGACAAAAATTGTTTTCTTGTCCAAGTCAAAGCTGTGCACTTTCTTGCCAGAGTGAAACGCTGCTTCAGGAACACCAAAACAATTGAGTTGATGAGATATACAATTAGGCATATGATGTCATTGATAATTATATTTCCAAACAGTTGCAAGACAGATTTGAGCTTTTTCTGCTACGGTTACCTGTCTGCCTGTCTCGATGACTTGTACCTCACAAAAGTACAAATCTGATTAGAATAAAACATACACTGTCTTGTTTATCAGGATATTTACCCGGACGATTAGATTGTAGTTCTGGAAGCCTGCCCAGGTGTAATAAAACTGGATCCAGCTGGGGTGTTTAAATATCTCACAATTGATGGCGCTGTTCAGTTCATCCACATACAAGTTGAAATCCCAGTTGTCCTTGTAGACTTTCGTGCAGGTTGGGGGATTGGTAACTCCCTCACTTTGTTTGGCAAAGATTAAGTAAAGGAAATATCATAAAACATTAACAATAAACACAACAGTAGCATTTTTACAAGAAATTCCTGGTTTCAATGTATTCAATGAGCAGTTGTGATATTTCGCTTTCCCACAAGTGGGCACACACACACCTCCTGCCCCCCACACATACACAAACACTGAAATCGTGTATGAGGTTCAGTCAACCTGCTAGATGGGTCACTCAGAGCAAGGCCGACGTCCAGCACAGCACCTGGCTTGGGCGTCCATGTTTTGATGCCTGGTGCTTTCTTATTGATGAGTGCGTTGAGTTCTTCCGGGCTGTTTTTAAGATTTGTGTCCTTAATGTAGCTGCATGAGCACACACACACACACAAACACACATATAGAGTCATGTAGAGAGAGACATTTAGACAAAGAGTTTACAAACGTAAGAATGTTTATTGATGCTGCTCCTCCATGAGCCGCTGCTTTTCCAAAATCAATTTGCTTTTGGTTGTACGTTCATTTGTCCGGGTTAAACAATCCTCGAATCATTTCTTATTCAAGCCTGTCAATAGATGAATGCTGCTGCTGTGTCAATGGTGAGGTCAGGAAGAAATAAAGGACACCATGTTCCTTTAGTTTTAGGTCAATAATTAACCACTCATCTATACCCGGTGCTGCCCAGCCACTGTGTATCAGTCCTACCTGTCTGATGGGTGAGCCTCCACGAAATAACCAGCAAAGGGACAGTAGATCCTGGGCTGCAATGTTTTCACCAGCAGAGCTTTGTAGTTTAACAGTTTTTTCCTTTCTGTCTTGATAAAATCTTTTTTCCAAGAATCTTGAAAGAGACAAACAGTGCCATCTTTACTCCAGACTAAATGCATAGTGCCCAAAGGTGTGCTGCATGCAAATTTTATTTAGGATTTTAATGTAGGTCACTTCCACACTTCATTGTCAACGTGTCTTGTCTTTTGTGTTGACACCATTTTCATGTACAAGGTAGCAACATAAAAAGCAGCATATGATCTATAGTGAAATGAGAAAAGCCACAGATATAAATGAGATGAGATGTTTGGTATGAATTATTAGCTGCCTCCTTTACAATAGAATTGGTCAAACCTCTGCCAAGTCCTCCAATTCTGACTCTATCTCTTAATGATGACATTAAACATGTTACTGACTTATACATGATCCCAACAAGCCAATATATTGTTGGGATACTAACCTGGTAAAAAGTCCTAGTGTATACTTGGATAAAAACACTCTCTACAGGAAAGGGCAGGGACTGCTCCACTTCCTGCGAGGGCTCTGGTCCTCTTGTTTTTGTAGAACAATGCAAATGAAGGAGCCTTTGCATTGTGCATTGCTTCATGCTGCAGTTTGCTGAGTATGCTTGTTTGTCTGTTTCTCTAACTATCGAGCCATCCATCCATCCATCCCATAGATAATTGTGCATGTTTTCTGTGATTTGATTAGTTTTTTTAACATTGAGAGGAAGAGTCTGTTAGGCAATGACAACCTGCAATCTGCAGGTCTTATGAGCTTTGATCGTTTTGATACGACATCTCTGTGAAACAGCAGTGATGGAATAAACTAAAGCTTATGACAGTGAGTACATTAGACATGGTGAGAGAATGTGAGGATTCACAATTAAGTACTTTTTTTTTCACAGTAACATTATGGTGCTAACCACTGAAGCCTCACCGGTGTATTTTCCTCCATAGAAAGTCATTGGGAATCCAGATGCTCCCCCTGCAAAATCGCTCATCATCAAGTCCACATTGTGTGGCAGCCTACCCCCATTTGGCCTGGTGCAATCCACTGTGTTCAAAATCATATGACCTGCAGTGGAAACAAGGGTGGAAAATTGTGAAATCACCATCAGTGATTCATATTAATTTGGTACTTAATAAATGCGCTTTCTAAACCCTTACAAAATCAAAACTTCAAACTTCACAATCCCAAAGTGTCATATACAAAATCTAATTTCAAGAAATGAAAAGGCGTGTACCTTTATATTCAACAATTATGCAAGTGTCCATTTCAGGATGCACACCATCCATCAGGATCATGAATCTCAGGTGCTCATCAATCTGGTGGAGACGAGGAAAGAGGCTGTGAATAGTGATCTTGGATACAACCCAGATCTCTTAAATGTTTGATGGTTTCCCTTGCATTTTTTCACCTGGTGTTAGTCCCC
>OMNV01007621.1:35239-53709 GCA_900303265.1 Brotula barbata
AAGGCTCAGAGAAATGAAACATAACTGCTGTGATTCTCTGAAAAAAATTGAGCTTTTATTTGTGTATTCCCACATCCTGTGATAATTACTATAACCCTTAATAAGCAGCCCTCCAACATCCCCCCCCCCACTGCCGTAAATAAAAGCAGTGAAGGCTTACGTTTTGCCAGACACCAAAAGGAACGACGTTGACATTGGTTAACTTGATTTGGCTTTTCTCCAAATACCTGTTGCATTAAAAGGGAACAATGTTAATCCAGATTGGCTTCAAAAGGCTTTGTTATTAAATAAATGTAGCTAAATGGCTCAGAAGCTACGTCAGCAATTTCATTTTATTATTTTTGGTTCTGCAAAGATGCATGCAATGAGTGAAACTGAGTCCCTGCAGAGTACAAACCAAAAGACTGGTCTTGATGTATCACCAACATAAATGGGGACATCTGGCCTCCTCTCTGACAAGACTTTCAGTGTGGGGTAACTGGAAAAGATGAAAACAAGGACAGGCCCTTAAATTACATTACAAATGACCTCTGTCAAGGCTGAACAAGCACACACAGATTTGACTTGTTCTAATAATATACTGGCCTAAAGAGAAAGAATAATAAACAGTATTTTTCTTGAGCTATCTCTGTATCTATCAAAGAAGATACCATTAATGTTGGGTTTTGGAGTCTAGCAGATCCAACACAACCAGTATGCACATGTTGATTGTCAATGTGGGATAAACGTTGTTTGGCATATTACGTGAAGAAAATAATAATAGGATGTTAAGACATAATTAAAAATAACTAGATCAATGTGTAATTCATTTAGGAGCTGCATTTTTAAATGGTATTAAATCAACAACAAATGCAAATGCCTGCTGAGTTGCGTTAGCATATTTCGGAGAATTCTGAAATCAGTTGTTAAGGGGTTCTGGTTGTACTTTACCAAATTATAGTGTCTGCTGCATCCTCAGTGAAATTATTGAGTGGAAACTTGACATCATATCACTTACTGAGAGGAGACTGAATATTGACATTCAGAGCCATGAGTTTGGGGGTTTGGTTAAGAGCCAACAATGCAATTGCACTGCATTTTTCAGAACTAATATAAGCTGAGTGGTGTTGGTCTGTACTGGTAGGATATTGATGCACAACAGCTGAGATAAAACTTCCCCTTTACATTGTATGTGCACTGATATAAATTATAGATCACCCAAACCATTCAGAATAATGGAACACCCATTAACTCATTCTTAGTTTCTCCAGTCTCACTGCGTACATTCTGTCCACTACTCCCGATCCTGGTTTGTGGTTTTCCTAATCTGTTTCTGTTCCTGTTGTGTTATGAAGGAAATGGCAAACAACTGGCTCTCTCTTTTTGGAGAAACTCACCGGATGGCCACGTTGATAGTATGGCTAGAATTACTTGATGAAACACAGATTTACATTATGAAATTTGCAGTCAAGTACCAAAGAATTGATGATATTATGAATACATGTATAATAATATACATACATAATATAATAATAAAATAATAATAATAATGATGATGTCATTTTAATACTGCTGCTGATTAAGGTCATAAGATGTTGCAATATGTGTTTCTGTGTCTCATATAAGATTTTGTGTAAGTTAATTGTCAGCTTTGTATGCAGTTTGTTTGTGTAGACCTACATCGGTACGATCGCAGGGTCACCAGATACCAATAAAAGATCAGGGTTGGGTGTGTGGGAGAATAAATGCTATAAAGATGATGGCTGATCAAATGACTGCTTAATCAGTCTCTACGCTCCCCTGTGGTGAAGAGCAAGAGCATGTGAGGACAACAGATTGTGATTCCTATAATCCCATTTCAGCAGTTTGAAGAAAGCCCAGCCTGAACTCCACCACTGGACCATGAGGTCTTCTATGCGAATACCAGAAACATGATCCACTTTGCTCCCTGAGAGAGTACCTTAGATGGTCTGAGTGCATATGGCTGATGTAGATGAGATCTGCAGCACAGAGTCTGTCCAGCGCATCTGCAGGAGGCTCATGGAGAAGCCACCAACCTCGAGCAAAGGCAGGACCCATCAGCCACGGGTCAAAGATGATACTCCGCTGTCCAAGATGTAACTCCATGCAGGCGTGGGTAAGGTACGTCACCTGGAAAGATACCACTGTTTGATGGCATCCATGCTGTGTTAATATAAAAGATGGCTGCTGTCCACAAGCTGTGGCAAGACAATGGCTCATGGTGTTGTTTAGGATTTTAACTGATAAAGCTTAAGCTGTTTCCAAGGTATTAAAGAGTGTACTACAGAGGTATTCTTTGAGGCCCATGTTTTTATATGAAGCATTTATTGCCATGGTGATTTTCCCAAACATCAACTCTGGAACTGTGATGTCTTTTGCCTGGAATTCTTAATGATTGGGTCTGAGTTTCATTAGGTTCACTCTTTGTAACTGCTGATGATATCTGTGAGTGTTCTTTCCACATATCTGCTGCTTTCTCCATAGTTCATAAATGACAAACAAACTGTAACTCTTGATTACAAAAAGACCCATGATGACATTTTGCCGGGCATTAGACATTCAAAATCTACTCTGTATGCAGCCATGCGTGAAAAAGCGAGTAGAAGTTCATTTTCACTGTCTGAGCAACTTTCATGGGAAAGAATGTGCAGTTTAGACTAAATTTATCAGTGTGGCCATTGGCCATTAAGCCTTGCCAAAGTCAACAAGTCACTCCTAAGATCAGCACACTCAGCTTACGTCACTGACCTTAAGTTTTGTTGAGCGACTGAATACTTACTTCCAACTCTCCTTTCTGTAGCTCCAGAGGCTCTCGAGGGTCCGTCAGCCAGGGGTCTTCGGGGTTCAACTCAACCAACTGGAGACTCCCATTGTCCAAGATCTCTACCTCTGTGTGTGTGATATAAGATACACAGCTTTTCCCAATGGTCATGGTGTGAAAGACAAGGCGAGAGACAAGCCAGTTCATCACAATAGTAACTATATGGGCCTTAATTCCTCCATTATCACTGCTGCTCACCTGTGTACATCCTATTTTCCCAATTAGTATCATTAATTTATTAGTCAAACACGCCTTTAAATAAATATCTTTTGATCTCCTATACACTTGTGGATATCCTGATATAACCCTGACCCTACTGAATCTGCACAACAGCTGCTGGTTTATGGGTTCTTCTTCTTCAGTTCAGAAATTTGGCTGAATAAAAGTAAGAACACAATTCAACATAACAGAACGTCCTTGGTGGCCACATAAGAGAGAAAAGAAACAGACAATACATATCCTAACTACATAAATAAAGGCTTTTTTCTTTAAATGTTTTATTATATTTGAATTTTCTTATCTTGATAAGGAGGAACAGTCCTGGATCAACAGTCAAACACAAAGGCCATTGTTTCAACTTTTTGATAACTGATTCAAAGTTAATGTTTAAATACTGTCATGATACCCACCCAGACAAACATCCTGCACTAGACAAAGGATTCTGTCACTGTTGAAGATTCCAGTGTACAAAACAAGTGCAGATATAATTGCGTAATCTCTGTATCATGACATTGATTAACTTTGGTACAGCAATTAAATTTGCAGGAGTCAGAGACACGCAAAGTCTTCAGCTCGGTTTTTAACTTATAGTCACTTGTGTTGACTATATTTTCCTTAAACTAGTTTTTACTATCTGTTGAGGAGTACTAAACATAAGATAACATTTAGAATTCTTATATATATATATATATTCCCCTGGATTTGGTTCTGTTTCCTCAAAACCGCTATATTACAATATGAGTAAACTTGATAACAAAAGGAAGGTAGGGTGAAAACAGAAAATCCTATTGTTAAAAGCACAAAAGATGTTCCAGAATTTACCAAGCTCCTCCTGTGCAAAGCTGTCAGGCGGGTTCACATATTGCATTGTTGAGACATTCAACTTCCAGTTATGTTTGGTACATTTGACTGTCCTGTGAGAAAATACAGGCTGGTCAGCATGCTGTAATGGAGGCCTTCATTGATACATTTCAGTTGTTGTGCCACTGTTAGATCCTTCTCACCTGCTGCTCAGGTCTTCCATGTCTGTGATGAACATCCCTCCTTGGTGTTTGCATTGGTTCTTGCAAGCTTTAAAACCATCCTCACTCTTGTATATGATGTAACATTTACCGTCCTCTTGGTTTTTCTTGAAATTCACTCCTTCTTTGAGTGAGCCCACTGCTTCAGCTTCCAGTGACAACACCACCTTTGCTCTTTGAGAGGTCATTTCACCTGAATGTCATGACAAAAAAAATGTGTTGTATATGTTATGTGTGGAATAAAAATGGTTATAACCCCAGTCAATCCCATTGGGGCCTGTTAATTGTGCGTTTCTCATATTGAGGTGGGTTTGGAATGAAAAAGCCTTCGTCGATGAGGAGCTCTCTCCAGAGCGACCCCCTGCTCGGAGATGCTGAGTTTTTGTTCTGTCCCAGACTGGCTGTCTCCCACATGAGCACTACGGAAGACATTCATTCACCGCAACAATGAAAACCTTCTTCACCAAAATCACTCTAAATACCACAACCAATACACTGGTTGTGGTGAACTTTTTTTTCCATCCAATAAAACACCCACTGGGTTTTTCCACGTCATCAGGTCTGACCTGTGAAAATTATTGATCATATCTAATAATACACTGTGAATACATTGCACACAATAAACAAAGACTACTATGTCAGTGTTCCATTTGAACATATCGTAGACAGCATAAAAGGCCAGAACCATCAAACTCAGGAAGAGCTACTTTACACAAATGCCCTGGCACCCATCCTCAGCACTCACTAACCCGTCCAATCAAGTAATAACTCAGCTATATATAGTATGTGGTCACACTCTATCAAACACTCTGGTCATACTCACACTGTAATTTACTTGACATTGTGCTCCTCCTTCAGAGATCCAGAGTAAGTTCAGGCTTCTAGGTAAACATCTCTTTTCATTGAAATAAGCCTGATAACCACCCACAAGTTCGCTTCTGACACATTCCTTTCCCTTAGAAAACAATCTAATAACAGGAAAGCACTGAAGTCATCATCAGTGGCGTATCCAAGATGTTTTCCAACTGACGTGCACGGAAGTGCAATGCAATCTCATAAATTCTACATCAAAGCCTAAATTCACTGCTGCGGGGCACTTTCTTTTTAAAATAGTGTGGTTTTTATATAGTACAGTAACTTTCTCTCCCCCCTCTTTCTTTTTAATTAGAGTTGGCTCATTTTAACCTGTGTTCACTAATCTTGTTGTTGTTGTTGTTGTTTTCTTTAGGAGTTTAGCAGCTTTTGCTGACTTCTTATCAACAAAATGAGCACTGCTTTGGTTCTGACAGGCATCAAACACAAACAATTCATCCGCACGTCATGTCAGGGGCCTGGTGGGGCTGGAGCCTATACCTGCTGTCACGGGGGGACAGGCAGGGTTCACCCAGGACAGGTTTATCATGGGGCTGACACATAAAGACAGACAACTCAGGCACACACCCATTCACACCTACGGTCGATTAAAGATTCACCTAAACTACACGTGTCTAGGGGCGAGAGGAAACCGGAGAACCCCGAAGAAACCTGAGAAGACAAGGGGAGAACATGCGAAGTCCACACAGAAAGGACCGGGTAAGACCGGGATTCGAATCCACGACCTTCTGGCTATGAGGCAACAGTGCTAACTAAGCCACCGTGTCGCCGTCACAAATAACGTTTAATATTTTAATCACTGTGATTTATTAGAAACCGCAGAAATGCACATGTTGCCCCGAGGGCGTTTTCTGAGCAAGTTGAGTACTATGCAAGCTGATTCAAGTGAGAGTAAAAAAAAAAACAAAAAACCCCTGAAACAAACTACGAAAATGAGCGGTTACCTGCCAAAAATAAAATGTAGACAACAACACACGTTTTGTTGACGTGTTCTCGCGGAAGAAAGTACTTCCTGTATATGCATCATAATTAACTCATGGATGCTGCTTCGACGATTTCACAAACGTGACCGGGAGAATTCGAAGCACTTACCTGTAAAACAGTTCGGATAGATGCGTGTGAAAATGACCGCTAAAGTGTTTATAACCTGCTCGAAGTCCGGTGGAGGCTCGCGCGCCGTTACGTCGGTGAAGCCCGTGCGTCTATAATAACCAGCATCCGCACGAGCCTTCCTCTCGTGAGGAAGTAAAGGAGCTCACCGCCTACCGAACACATCTCAACGAACGTCCCTCCCGACCACTCAGCGCCAATTGCTGCACAATGTAGCAATGTTGGTCGTACGGTTCATTATGAATTATTAAATGAACTGTATAACCAACATAGAAATACGGCAGCGCTCTCCAGGAAGTAAACGTACAGGCTACATCCATTACCTTACTGTATACAACAACCAGCCCTGACCTGACATGTACACAGGACATTATAACATGTTCATGACACTCCACCCAGCAGCAACGGCTCACGTTTTACAAAGCTTATTACACATTCATGCATACTCGATACCAAAGTGGCTCATTTGTCCATTTTCATATTTTTGCTACCATTGCTGTTAATCTGGACAATAGTTCGTACCTTGTGTCACTGATTTGTTTAATGTATGAAATGTAAGCGTGTGTTCCAATGATCAAATCTCTCTTTTGTGTGTAATGTACTGTTAAATCGTCTGGATTGTTTCTCTGACTATCTGAGTAGGAAGTAAGCAGGATTCTCAAATTACCTCATAAGTTACGTTTAAAAAGACAATAGCTTTGACCACCTGTGGGGTTTTCCACTGTCGCTGAGATGTCAAAGTTGCACACGTCCTCTGTGTCCTAAGTAGCTACAGCGCTCTCTCTGATTGCCTGATGTTATGACAGTTATTCTTGTATTTATGTAACATCCTGTTTATTTTGGTCACTCAAAAAAAACAAAAAAAAAACCCCAACAGATTTTGATGGAGGGGCTTCCACAATTTGATAAAAATTTACGTCATAGAATGATTCCACTGTGCACTGTACATGGTAGTACTTTGAACGTGTGTGAGCATTTATTTGGTGTGCATGGTATGTAGAGTATGGTCAGTGTGTATAGTAATGTTTTGAGTTGTGTTTTGGTCATTTAGAAGCGAGATAAAAAGATTAAAGTTAAATATGTTTGAATATGCTTAAGTTAAGTATAGTGAAATATTTATTTTATTTTTGAACATTGCACTGTTCTCTTGCATTTTTTCATTCTGTTCCTGTTTCATTGCTTCTGCCTCACTTGAACTGCTGTGAGAAAAACAACAGGTCCACAGGGTAAGTTTATCTCATCTTAACTCTGAACAAAGTGCAATACTGCAGCACTATTCTTTATTCATTCTTTGTAGGATGTGCCCCATAAGGCTAACATCAGAGGCAATGTAGCATTCTAGTATCTGTTAATGAATCCCAGAGATGGTGTGTAGTGTATTTTTTCTCTCTCTCTCTCCTCCTCTTGGTCTCTGTGCTGAGTGTTTCATGACGTTGTGTAATTTTTGAAGTATTTATGACTTCTGCGTGAATGGTGGAATGTGAATGACTGTTACTGTTAACACGCCAGCTTATCATGGCAAAAACAACAGGAAACGTATTTATAAGGACAGAAGCTAAGGAAACCAAAGAGAGAAAATATTAGCGAACGCATCACTATTTAAGAAGATATACACATGCGGCAGTAGTACTTTTTAGCGCGCCCATTTGTTTTTGCTCCATACTTGTTGACAGTAGAGACAGCGAGAAGAACCCGATCATGTGCGGACTGTGGCTAAGGAGTAGGAAGTACTTCATAAACGTTCTTGAATGGATGGTTTTATTGGGTTAAAGTGGCTTCGGCGTTAATCCCAATTAACGATGACGTGCAGTGTGAGAGACATACCTTGTTCTTCCTATAAGATGCCGTTTTCTACTAGAGGCGACCTCGTCGACAAACCTGGCGAGACCACGTGACCCACGAAGCCGCCCGAGTCTCTGAATATAGCGTCACTAACAACTTCACGTCGGAACCAATACGTTGGCCCCAAACGAAAAAAAAGCGCTGCTAATAAAGGTCTGTTACTTCACTTTTTGTTAACTTGGGCTTCCCATGCAGACGATAGCATTAGCCTCAAAATAACATATCCTAACACTACCCAACAAGTGGGATGTGAAGATTCTGCGCCATCCAGGTCATGGTAACTCAAGGCGGGATGAACCAAAGTTAACCTGGTTGGTTATCGCCCCGGGCTGTTGTAGTGACAGTCGTTAGGAGTCGGTGGTGTCATCTGACTAAACGACAGTCATTGGAGGTCAGATGTCAGTGGCTGTTATGTCTCCTGGGATGACAGGACGGTCCTTGAGGTGGGTGATAAGAAATGTCGTATACCTCCGCCCATTTTGAGAGATGCCTCTCTACTTCGACATAGATCGCCTCCTTCACTTCCATTAGATTGCTTTTCTTGTGTTTGCGTGTGCGGTCTTCCTGGCGGACTGGATTCTGACTTGGAGCGTTACTTGGTTTGAAGAACACAGCGAAAGAGCATTAAGGTTCAACATTTGAAACAGACATATTGCTTGTCGACAGGGGGCAGTCGCGTACATGTAATGACAGAGAAAACGATTGGCCAGCTTTTCTGGAAGACGTTAATATATAACCTTCAAATTAAAAGCATTAACTCTTAAATGTCACTCGAAATGTATTTAATTCGAGCATAGTGTGCAGTCTTGTGTCCATAGTATATGGCTGGACTCTGTAGTCTCTCTCTCATTGAGAGCGCGCCGTATATTAATAAAAATAAAAGTCCTTGCGTGTGTTTAGAGGCGATGGAAAAAGCAGTGCTTTTATTTTGAAAAACTATAGCGGATATATCTTCCTTGTTTTTACAAACGGAACCCAACAGCTGTTTTGTGCCATCAACATCTTGGTTTTTGCCCTACGATTATTGCATTAACCTCATCAGGCCGATACTTGAACATTTTCTTCGTTTGTACGACTCGTTTTCGGTGCGAGTCTCTTGTGTCTCCCCGAGGATGGTTTTGTCAACATCACAACAAATCGCCCTGGCTTTCACGGCGGTACTCTTCACGTTTGTCGTCCTGCCGAGGATGTTTGGTGTCGGCAGCGGGGCCGGTACGAAGGAAATGAGGTCCGAGTCCCGTTACAACAGAAAAGGTAGATTTTTACAGCCGTCTTGGAGCGAAATGACAGAGAATTGTAACGTCTCCGCTGAATCTTTAGTGTACCCTTAAGACACAACAACAGGGTCCCGCATTAACATGCATTGACTTTAGTTTGAATGACAGACGTGATTCTGCTTCATTCAGGGAGACACTGACATTGACATATTTGCAGTTTCCATAATTGTTATCTTTACTGACCCATTTTTACTTTTCACGTCCCTGCTTGAAGCGTCGTCTGATGGTACACCAGATGGCTCCTTTTGACTTGATGTTACATTCTGCAAGTGTTTCTCTACTACTTATTTTTTCTCCCTCTATTTCTTGGGTCCTTCCCTGCTGTTATCTGTTTTTGACATCAACATAACTACTGGGAGGAGGGTTGGATTTATGTATTTTATGAATTGACTTAATGTAATGGGTTTACCTGTATTTGTTATTGTTTGGTATGTTCTTTACAGTCATTCATCATGGAATATTTGTAGAATATCTCTGGTGTGGTAACTCTACAGAGGATCTCAAATATAACCGTTTTTGTCGGAGCTTCACAAATATTGACTTTTGCGAGGCATCATATACAGTAATTTGGTCTAAGTTGTATGTGTGTTAGTGTGGAAGAGTTTTAGTGAATCAGCCAATGTTGTTAGCTGGCTTACAAGAGTGACAGACTGAGGATTTGCCCTCTAATGTTCTATTATTTTTTCAGCTGGATGTGAGGATGCCAACCGAACTTTCTATTTCAAAAGTTTTGGCTGAGTTCATCCAACTCAACGTGGTCTAGTTAGCTAGTTAATCTCAGTTACAGTGCAGGAATGGAGGAGATTAGGAGAAATTCATGTTTGCGCCTTTCTGTGGTTATTTATTTTATCTATTTATTTATTTGGTTTTGTGCCTACTGGTGAGTCAGAATTATTTCATTGGCCAAGTATGATTCATACAAGGAATGGGTCTTGCTGTGTACTCCTCCATTACATACAGGAAAGATAGGACATAAATACAGCTAAAGAGATAACAATGTATTTGTTAATTTCCTGTAGACCTTTCCACACTGGATAGGAGTCGTTAGCTGGGAAACCAGTTTTTCAGATCTGTGTGGCCAATCTGATTCCTTTCTTCAGATTATACTTATCTTCCTTGTTGAGGTTTTTGTTCCCACCCCTGTAGGCCTCTTCGTTAGACTGACAGCTGTTTTGACTTATGCTGTTAACCTTGCCTTGTCATTGTTTGATTTGAAACGGAACATTGTAGGCAAACAAGTGTCCTCACAAAAGCTCTTGTATGACGTCGCAGTCGGACTCGGACAATATGGCCAAAATATCATATCATGGTATTTTTTGCAGCATCAACCAAATACCGGTATTGACACTGTTTTAAAACAAAAATACAGTCAAAAATGCAATAGGAAGCAAGATTTGACTGAGAAGCCAGCAGTGGACCTGAATGAACCTAATGAAACCTGTCTACGTATGTACAAATAAAAACAAATAAAATATTTTGATTGTTTCTGCCATCAAAGTGACATCCTTTGGAAAGGACTACTGTTGAGTTATCATAATATACAAAGGTTATGTGCGTGTGTGCACGTGTGCAGGCAAGCATTTGTATGCTCAGGTGTGACCACAGACTGACAGCCGGGTGACACCTAGACAAACGAAAGGCTCAGGTATATCTGAAAATGTCACAAGAAATATTACTGCTCTGATTCAGATGTCATTTTTACTGTACGTAATTTACCAGAATAAAGATTATAAAAGGATCATGTTTATACATGATTATAATAATTAAAATGTTTATATTGGAATCTAAATTATTTATCTGTATTTGGTCATTGAACAAAACTTACCACGTTTTTGATGCAACCTCAGTAACCCTGCTGCTACTCTGTCCTGATTCAGATTACTAGTTGCACATCAGCCAGCCTTCACAAATATTATCCATATAGAAAGGTCTAAAGGTTTGTGCATGTTGATTTAATGACGAGCCAAAAAACCTGCTGATTCCATGAAACCCGGAAAAAAAAGATAATCTGCTTAAAGCTGCAGCAATGAATAGGCTGTAGGTGACTTCACTGAAATGTTTCATATAAATGAAACCAGTCTAATGATCTGCCTTTTCACTGACAACTTCAGCATGGACTCTCTCCACAACTTTGGATCTTATCGATAAGCTTTCTAAATGCAAATCATGCAGGTGCAAATTTGACTACTGGATAGGGGTTTTTTACAGGCATCACAGTAGCTTAGTGGTTCTTCACGGGAACAAAGTTGTGGGTTTGAGTCAATGGGCCAGCCATGGATCTTTCTGTGTGGATTTTGCATGGTCTCCCCCACCCACAAAAACATGTGCGTAAGGCTCATTATTCCTGCCATTGCCCTTGACCAAGGCATTAGGCGGTAGATCTGGAGTTGGTGCCCGGACACCGCTGTGTGTCTTTGTGTGTGTGTGTGTGTGCGCTCATTGGTAGGATGGGTTAAATGCATAGAACTAATTTTCCTACAAGGATCAACAAAATACCTATTGTCATCATCAACAGGACAAACATTTGCTTTAGACTCTGTTTGTGTCTGCATGTCTGTCTGTATTTAATGGTTTGCTAATAGTTAAGTAAATAATAAATCATAAGCAGTTAGTCCCTGAGGAGGTAAAATTGTTTGATTTAGCTTATTAGATGTGGGTTGTGCAGGTAGAGATAGAAAATATGATGTACTGGGGGTGCACAGAACTTGGATTGGGAATCTAGGCTCACACATGTAGCTGGCATAGAGGACGGCTTTAAAATGAAGAATATTAAGTAATGAGAATGAAGATATTTCAGATTAGCCACAATGAAACATCAGTTGTTTAATGAAACATTGTTCACCGCACCTCCAAGTACATTACGACCTTGAAGGGACACACTCAAATAATTCCACAAGACGTCTCAATCTACAGATGACTGTTAGTCTCCATATGTTGGAAATAAACTCCCTAATGATGGGTTCTCAACATTCAATTCTGCATGAAAATCTCAACCGTTTTCCAGTCTATTCACGCTGTATTTTGTGTGCAGCAGGTCCGGGCCCAGGTGCAGTGAGAGGCCACCCTGTTAGCATGAACACCCCCGGCTCTCCTCAGTCTGCAGAGAACTTGCAGCACATGAAGAAGCTGATGGAGCAAGAGCTGAAGAGTGACAAGTTCAAATCCAGCAGCAATAAAGGCTACGTGTTCACTCTGATGCCTCTCTATGCCATAGGAGTTGGGGTGTTTGCTGCCTACAAGTTTTTGAAGGTAAGCAATGCTTTGTGCAATATTTAAGCGGGTACCAGACGGAGGCATACAATTACATCTTGGCTGCTTTTTGAATTGACAGATCAAGTCTGCAGATGACCAGTCTCAAAAGGAAAAACTTGCAAAGGGTGCGAAAAAATCAGCAGAGGCAGGTGTGTATTGTTCATACTGACAAATTGTATTTGCAACCTAGTGTTCATCTTTGGTCACTTATATATTTGCTTACTGTGACCTTATTTGTCTTTGTGTGTAAATTTGCATGCAGAGAGCCAGCTTAATGAATTAGAACAGAGACTAGCACAGACGGAGAGGATGCTCAACTCTATCCTTACTGAGCTGGACCCACTCACGAACTGGTGAGTGATCCTCAGCCATATTTACCTGTTAGCCTCCAGGTGTTTGCACCGCACTTTGTCCCCTGAATGTGTAAACAGCTGTGGTTGTGACACGTGATCCTCATCGTCCAGGCTTCAGTCTCTCTATTTTCAGTACAAGTCTGGGTATTGTTGACCATTATTGAGATGTATTTTCTCTGTTTGGATTTCACATGACACACAAGTTAGTTGTCTTTGTGGTTTGGAGTTGGAGGAAAAAGAGAAGGAGCTAGTGACTGTGATGTGGTGAGAATATGACAGATAGGGAGAATTACTTTTAGGAAGTGACATGAGTGACGAAACATGCTACACAGAAATCTGTTTTCAAACAGATTGGCTCCCTTCACTGGAAAAGTATTTAGGACAGGACGAATCTAATATGTTAGTTTACCTAGACATCATCATAGCAGCAAAAACGAAATTTTAACAGCTCCCATTGTCCAAAATTTTACTTAATCTCAGTCTTCATCTGACCACTTGAACTGGAGCTACAGCGCTCACCTGAACCCAGAACCTCCAGTTAAAGGGAAATATTTTATTCATTCTCTCTGAGCAGCTTTTGTGCCCTTATTTCTTTGCAGTGTGAAGTTGGTGGCTCAGGACCAGAAGACAGAGATCATGAGTCAACTCCAGACCATTCGTTACCTGATGAAGAAGAGAGGTATGGACTGTCCGCCACTTAACATGCAAGGTAGGCTGATCAACTGTCTCTGTTCATTTACATTAGAGGCTGGTCCATTTTTCAGTTTTGATTGTGTGTTCTGGACTCATTCCTTATTACATAATCACAAGTTTTTGCCCTCTGGCAGTGGTGTAACGTGTCCTACTGCACTATTTGAACCTGGCATTCTAACAGCAAATGCACAGGGAGGCACGTACAATCGGATAAGCACACAGGGCTGTGATGATGATGCTCTCTGTGTACAGAGGGCATCATTCATACTGTCAGTCTGTAATGCGACAGGGTGAAGCACAGTGGGGTGTCAAGTTTCTCTCCATTTCATTATTTCCTATTTCATGACAACTGTGAGCGTGTTGTCATTATGGTCTCTTATCACACTCACCTAAATGTGCATCTGCTTACACATGATAGCTGCAATTTATTCATTAAATATTCAGTAACGTAGTTTATGGATTAAGTGTTTAACATGTTGTGAATTATAATGAGTAGTTTGGTTGACACTTAAGGGCGCAGATCACAAATAAGCTGCAGTAATTATTTGCTTATTTTGTGAGTTATTTGTTTGACTTCATAAAATATATTTATTTAATGAAGAAATTGGAGCCAGAGGTAGCTGGAAATTTGCATGCCTTGTAACAAAACAAAAAAATAATATTAGATCTAATTATAAAAATATTAGTGCAATCTTAGTGTGAGAAGCAGACCAATCTTATGTGACTGTAAATCAAACAGACATAAAACTTAATTTTAAGACGTTTCCCCTACACACATTTCCTCACTTTCCATTATATTTTAATCAGAAGATATGTCATTTGTATTCCATCCATATATCCAATGGAAATTTGGCATTCATTTTGTCTCAGTGCTTATAGTATTTAATTTAAAATTGTTTAAAAAATCATAAATTTCACAAATTAGCAACACAACTCACCACTATTGTGTGCACAGTTGTAGCCTGCAGAATCCTGGCCTAACTGATAACTGGTAGAAGTGTTCTATCTGTGGTTACATTAAGTTTAGTGGTACATTTTTTCTCACTGATTTATGACTTGTATCATTCTTGCTCTCCCTTAGATGCGTCCTGCGAGCGAAATCTGGACAAACTTATCGAGTCACTTTCAGATGGCGACACATTGGCAGCCGATGCTTCTCTGAAGAAGGAGTCCAGTGAAGGAACAGAGGCTCCTGAAATACACACGGAAGCCAAAGACAAAGCTGCAACAGATGCTGAAGAGATGAGGGAGCGTATTTTGTACGAGTCTGACAGGGAAGGGGAGGAGGAGGAGGGTGACAGTGAGGAGGAGGAAGAACAAGAGGGGGCGGAGGAGAGTTTGGAGCCTATGCCTTCACTAGAGGACTCTTGTGAGACAAACATTGAGGAGTTTAAAGAAGAGCAGGCTGCCTCCGGCCTCAGGAGGCGCAACAGGCCAGAATGAACTCATTGCAAGACTTCTGCATTGTATATGAATGCAACAGATTATTATTTATAAAGGTTTCCAAAACATTCTGTAATGTGTGGATACAGTAGTCTACGGGTATTCTATCACTTGATATTTCAAAAACAGGATTCATTTGTTGTGAACCTTAGTGATCACAGCTGTCTTGACAGTAAAAACATTTCGTCCATTACTGTCCTGTCATCTGCAATTTTCACACACTAGATGTTTGCTTTTCATCCTTGCAGAACTGAGTTTGGATTTTGTCTTCATTTTTATTTACTGTGACGGTCATTGTAGATGCACATCTGTTTTACCATAGAAGCCAAACACTGCATTTTTTATGCTACAGTGGTGATCACGGATAACAGTGATTTGTGACATGTTTTCCATGCCCTTTAATGTCATCGATTTACATGCAACAATTATTCTGTTACGACAAACGGCAAGGAGAGGGCGATGGCGAGCCTCTTTGTCTAAGGAAAATGTGTATTCATTGAAATATGTACAGTATGTGTGTGCTGCCATCCTCAGGTTGCTGTTGGATTAGCGAGCCTCTGTGAATTTAAACGGTAAATTTGCACTACAGCTTCATTAGTGTGATTTAATGGTACAATGGCTAAAAATATTGACATCGGCAGAGATATAAATTTGATTTCCCCTTCATTTTGAAGGTTACAAAATAATTTTATTGTCAATGGATTTACACCAAGTCTGCTAAAGTACATGGCCAACGATTACAATAAGCGATGAATAAGGTGGCATGCTTTTATAAATGAAAAGTCAAATTATGCATGTTTGTGTTTTATGTTTTAGACTGCACATTTTTTATTTATTAAACATAATTACAATCAGGGTGCACACAGCCTTTCGCCACATGACTGATGGGATTGGCGCCGGACCCACAGCGACCCTGTCATGGATAAGTGGTATAGATAATGGATGGATGACATCATTTCATCAACTTACATCTGAAAGAATGTATTCTATCATTTTTTCATGATCATTTTTGTATGTTTTAGGATAAAGTTTTCACTGCAACTCGCACACCTTATTGATTATTGATTTTTTTTTTTAAAGATTCATTTGGAAGCTTACCACTTATATTTGAGGAGGCCTTTGTTGTCTACATGTTGGCGTTTTCCATTTAATTTAATATACCTTGTTGTAATTGAACATGTTTATTTGGTATTACCATGGTTCCTGCACTTCTAAATCCCAAAATAATTCCAAATTTTTTGGAATGAAAAACAGCAGGAACCTTGTTTACTGGTGACATATTTTCAGGTCTTAGTAAGATCTTAATGCCCAACAATGCATTCATTGCTGTAATAGCTCACCATCTCCTACAGATTTGTGCTTAACAGTCGTGCTTTACTGTAATATACCTGTTCGTAGTCCAGATGTTGAAGTAAGATGCCAAAAGTAGTCAATATTTCTACTCTTCAAATTATTCAGATAATCATAGTAAAAATAATATTTCATTCATTCATTCCTAATTATCCTTAGTATACCATATATGTTCCAAAGAGATGATAAACTCTATACAGTGCACAATTTCATTTCCAACCTTATCATTTTTCTTTACACATGTTCACTATATTACCACACCTGATTGTTGTGACTGTTGTGCGTTTTACAGCAGATTTGACAACACAAGGAATTTGTTGCCACAAACATTTTAGAAACCACACTTGCTTTAACTTATTTATTATGTTTTCTCTCTTTGTATGTCCCACTGCATTTTTGTGTTGAATATAACAATCACAAGGAAGTTGAGAAGTTGCTAGAGATGAGTTGACTCATGCTGCCTTATAGAAAATAAAAAACTGCTGATGTTTAGTGTCGATTTGTTGTTCATTTTCTTATTCAAGCTTTAAACCATATGGATTTCATGTAACTTATAAAATAACGTAACACTAATGTGGAATTACTATTTATAAAGTCAAGGGTTTTTTCCCCCGTTTATTCGGACTAGACAACATCAAAACTATGAGTGAACTGTTTTTTTCCTCTTATATTTTCTCCACGTGTGGTTCAGAACAACAGGGCCTCTTATGTCAATTCAAGTTTATTTGTGTATCCCACTGTGCCATACAGTGTCTGATAGGGATTTACAGGCCTATACAGGAACCAGTGCAGTACAGAACAGGACAGGAGAGAGAGTGAATAAAGAAAATAAATAAACAATAAAGTAAATCAACACATAATGAAAGATTAATACCAAATATTTAATGACACTCCCTGCTTGTGTGCTCTCTGTCTTATCATGGCCATCATGGTACATGAACCAGACTATTAATTTTTCTCCATAGTGAAACATCTGCATTCTTAGCCCCAACAGTTGCAATTTCACAAAGTGCAACACCTGCGCTTGTACGATGTCTGGAAAGCTGGACCTCAGTTTGTAGTACTTACTGAACCAGAAAGAGACGCTCACTCTTGCAGAGATCAATCAGGACTATGAGGCACCAGGTACTTGACCGTGATCATTTGTAGTTTGCATTTTTTATATATGAATATACAAAATGTGCTTTTTTCCATTTTGGCCATATAATTGTTGTATCTGCACTCGGCTTTGTAGTAGCTGGTGGCCTCTGTAGCCTGTAGGGTCAAGCCTGGAACACCCATGCAGCCTGTTCCTGTCTGAGTTCTACAGATGATCCTCTCTAGTGGAGTCTTTGGAGCATATGGAAGAATTGACCTGCAGTCTTTTGGGCACCACTGACACCAATGCCACACTTTCTGACTCTGCTGAGTCAACCGATGCAGCCCGTAGAAATACAAAATGACATTATATAAGTTCAAGCCTGCTTTATGATATGTTTACCTGTAGTAAGTATAAATGATCACGTCTGTTTTGCTTTATTTATAAATCATCCTTCACATCTCTGCAGACTCTCCTACTGAATCGGAAGACAAGTGTTCTATTCGCGTTTTTTTTTTTTTTACGGTGCTGTTTATGTAATATTGGGCTGTAATAAACTTGACCTGAGTTGACCAGCATGCCAGGTATGCATACTGTCATACACTGAAAACACAAGGTCGCACAACTAAAGCTTAGCTTTCAATTACATCTTTCCTCGAAGAGAAAGGGAAATTTTAAGATAACATAGATAATTCACGATTTGTTGCAATGTTTCAGTATTGAGAATAATTAATTACACTACAGCCTATAGATGTTATTGGTGAGCAATGCAGGGGGCCCCATCATCATTCAGGCTTTTACCCCTTCTGTTTAGTACCCGACCCGACGAACACACACGCGTGCGCACGCACACGCCACACACCAGCACATTGACTGTCTTTTTGACAGCTGCCTCCTCCTCTGTTTGCCCCCCACCCCTTTCACAGCCTCTTCCGTCCCACAATGCTCAGCGAACATTACCACCAAGATGGCTGACGCTATGGAGGAATATGAGAAAGAAGCTGGCTGCGTCCCTATTCTCCATCCTGAGGTGAGCCCCGTGATGCCTTCGCCTTCACGCCAACACATTGACACTCACTCAATGTCACACGACCAACGGCGTGTGCGTGGCGGCTTGTTTTCGCCGTGTTTTTTTCC